>JAYMSP010002776.1:0-22527 GCA_036897095.1 Plantago elongata
CCCTTTCCGCCTGCCAGATAACCAAGCACTTGTTTCATGTATAATGGTGTCTTTGGTGTATGTTTTCTTAGCTCGAGTAGATAACTTAACTATTACTTTCTGATCATTACCATTCAGGAGAACCTTTTTTACTCAGTCCTTCCTGGGGCTATGGAGGCGTACAGAAAGTCAATTGAATCTTATGTGGGTATGCATGAGGTAAATGTGCTCTTCAATATGTGCGAATCATAATTCATGGTTGACCATGTTGATTGCTTGCTTCATCTTTATCTTTATTCTTCTCATATGGTACATGTATATGGCTTTAACCCTGTATCTTTACCTTCCTGTCATGTTAATATGTCTATTGTATTTGAGATCATACCTGGTCGTACTGTGTTAAGGGGGGCCAAAAATCATTTGGCTCTGCATGTGTTTGATATATATGATCATAATCAGGTAGCAATCAATTAGATAGGACTAGGAGTTAGGACCTCCTTTCGATAATGATTCAATTTGCATATATTTCATAACAATGCATACATTACCTTTCCCCTCCGAGATGTTTGCTCATGGTTATAGATTATGACAGAAACTCCTCTTTTACTATCTTGATTCCTTTTCTGGCCTGTATTAGGTTAATAATATGGAGTGTGTTAAGTTGCACATTTGGACTTTTGGATTTTCTCATGGATTATTCGTAAAGCTTTTCAGATCTTCAATTAACTTCTTTCTTATACTTACTTATTATTTGTGTCTTCACACATATAAGGCTATTTTATTGAGAACTACTATTCTGTATTATGGATCATTTCGGTCCTTGGATTGAAAAATTCAAGTCTGTATATAAATAAAAGAGAAAGCAAAACACTACATATCGGGTAACACATACATCATACATGTATGCATATAGCAAGTTGAGCTGTTACGGTTGGAGACTGGACACAAGTTTAATGTGTTTTGCTCTTTTGTCAAAAACGATTGCTATATCAAATAGTGTAATGTAGTGATACATCTTTTGGAAGCAAGGCTAGGCTACATGTGTTTTTCTTTGTGATGGCTAGTTCTTGCTATAGGCTTCACCACCTTCGCTGTATTGACCATCTTTCGGAAGCACAATTATGTGGCTATTGGAACCCTATTATCCATTTTCTTATGAAATTCATAAATGAAGAAGTCAGGAGTCATGCAGTATTGAGTCTGTAATCTGTGTATGAGGACCTTGATGATTCTCGTTTGGAACTCTTGACTTAATTTTATTGTAATGGGCTACCTAGGTTATAATCATGTGTCTCTTTTATAAGTTATGGATTATGATGCTATACATGGGATCTATTTCAATTATAACACTCTATAGTTAAAAATAGGTATTCGCTATGTAGCATTAGCTTGGTTCTCTGGTGGTTCACTATTCACCATCAAGAACTATTTTCTGATTTCCAAAAATGATGAGAAACTCATAGGGATAAAATGAGAGAGAGAAGAGTAGTGTAGATGTCAATTTTTTTTTTCCTCTAGCCCAAGCCAAATTCAGTTGTTAACCTAATGGAGTTGAGGGGAGTCATAAGGTGGTGCAGTGGATGGAGCGGGAGCGGGAAGGCGGAGAGGTCCATGGTTCGATCCTTGGTGGAGACATAAGGTCCTTTAGGAGGAAGGAGGAGGTCCAAGGTTCGATCATTGGTGGAAACATAAGGTGGTTTAGGAGTAGAGGAGGTCCAAGGTTCGATCATTGGAGGAGACATAAGGTGGTTTAGGATTAGGCGTGGTTGGTGTGGTTTAGGAGGAAGGAGGAGGTCCAAGGTTCGATCATTGGTGGAGACATAAGGTGGTTTAGGAGTAGAATAGTGTAAAAAGTAGTTGTAATCTTTGCCGTTTCAAAAAAAAAACCTAATGGAATTGAGTGCTAATGTTTGAAGTGAGATCTTCCTATTGGAAAATTTTGGCTTTTATAGAATAGGGGAAATTGCATAAAAATTTGTTAAGGTACCCCTAAGTTTGGTAGTTGTTATCCATAGTGGTCTATGGTGATTCCACGAACTATTTTGTGTAGTAAATGCAGTGTTTTGCTTCCCTTTAATTGATTGAGTAAAATTCTGACAGAGCAACACAAATGACAGCTATTAAGCCTTTTATTCCAATTCAATTGGGTAGTCTAAAATCAAGTCTCAACATGCCCTTCCATTAGCAAACCCTTGTTTAGTCTTAGTCCATATCTTTATGATGACTTCAAGTCTTTTTATGGCTGCTCAGTACTCGTCTATTTGACAGATCATTACAAACATGGACATGCATTATGAGTTGAATTTAGAAGCATCATAACCGGTCTCTTGCGTGTCTTCTATCTATGGGCACTGTCTGCACCTAACTTAAAATTTATGCGTTGTGTGGTACCTTGGTTCTAGGTCATGCCAATCTGGCCCTATTTACTGAGCAATACGTAGATATGTTGCAGATTTTCACAACAAATTTTGTGAAGTCGCGTATACATGTGTCTTGTTTGATCTTATAACATGGATAAGGACACGTCTAGGTGGCCGAGATTTGAGGAAAAGAAAATGGATAAAAAAGAATATCATTTGCTTGAAGTTTTGAAGTGTGATATCACCTGCAAACTATTAGGGAGCACATAAGTTTGTGGCCAGTGTATCTTGGTATCTGATCTGCCTACTAATTATTAAAAACTCTTCCTCAGAGAATTGGAGGTAGTGTGCAAGTGGAAGTGGAGACTTCTCCATGTGATGCTGTGGCAGGTACATATGGTAGAAGTGCTACTTATCTCTGCATTTGTATTGTATGTAGTGTTTATTTTACAAGTTTGCCTAATACTGCAGATTTTGACTTTCAAGATAATGCATATTATGAGGATGAGATCGAAACTAGTACATATGAGATGTCGGTGGCTATTGGAAGTGGCATGACTTCAAGATTTGCTCAGAGGAAACGGAAGGACTTGAAACAATTTGGTCCAAGATCTTATGCAGTAGGCTCAAATCTGTTTCCTGCCCATGTCAATGAGAACAAGCGTGTGTCTGTACAACCTAGTTTACTGGCAAAGCGGCCAGGCAGCAGTCTTAATGTGTCAATCCCTACAAAACGTGTACGGACTGCTTCCAGGAGGGTTATAAGCCCTTTTACTGCAGGGACATCTGGATACATTCAGTTTCCAAATAAAACAGATGCTTCAAGTGGCGATACTGATTCATTTCAGGATGATCAAAGTACTCTCCGTGGTGGATCGTTTGTTCCAAATACCTTCGACACCGAGTCAGTTGGGGACTTTGAAAATCAGTTACCATATGACTCTGCAGAAGTATCAATGAAACCTAAGAAACAGAAAAAACCAAAGCATCTGGTATTCGTCACATACTTTTTTTAAATGTGTCTATATTACTCCTTTCATATTACCAACGTTTCATTTGTATGTTTTGTAGAATGTTGATAGGTGGCCAGCCAACTCAGGCTTCCAACATGAACAGGTAATTCATTTCACAGTAAATTCTATCTGCTTTCTTTCAGCACAAAACGTGCTGCAGATGCACATAATGCTTTTAGGAAAGTAGTAGGAATCAATAATTTCTGAATCTCTTTACAATCTTGAGTTTTTACATGATGTATAAACCCTTAATTTTGTTCGAACTACTATGCTTTAAACTATGGAGTTCAACTCTCCCGAAATATTTCTCATGTGTTGTTACTTGTTACACAAAGTCACAAACTTCCTGAGTGATCAACAAATACATATAGACCCATGCTCCGTTTGTTTCTTACATTATGTCCCCTCGTAGTTAAATTAGCTCAGTCAACGTGCTGTAAAGATGAAAATACCCCTTTTTACTAACAAAAAAAAACCAAAAAGGACTCTGTAAATTACTTGGCCTTACCATGAAAAAATGAAAAGGAATACTCTATTATTGGTCAATTTGATATACAAAATCTTACTTTGAGGCCACCTTGCCATGAATCTGTCAAAACCATTTGCAATAATACCTTATTAGCCTTCTTGAATCACTATTAGTTCACTTTGATATTACAGAAGTTACTTCATGATCTTGTATCATTAATTGTGAAATAATACTTGCCAAAATACTGCAAAAAGGCCTTCTTGTATCACTTTATTGTTATTGGTTCGCTTTGATATTAAAAAACTTGCTTCCAGACCCCTTACCATAAACTTCAAAAATAAACTTACTTGCAATAATGCTTCATGCTAGCCTTCTCTTTTCACTCTATTTTTGGTGAACTTTGTCATTAGAATATTTCTTTGAGAGTTGAGACGAGTAGGATGATGAAGATCAAGACATTTTTGAAGAAAAGAGACTTTTTCCATGACAAATTCATTACTTATTTTCATTTTTTTCCCAGACCCCCTGAGGTTACTTTGGGGAGTTCAACATTATTTATGACGTCATCAGGGGTAATTTTAGAAGTTTGGATTGACTTTTGTTGATGTCAGTCGACTTAATGGTTGGCCAAGTTTGTGTAATAAATGTTAATAGCAGGGATTCACAAAGTAAGAAACTAATGGAATATTTTGTGAGCAAGCTCATGACAAATAAACTGCACGCTCCATGGCCCTACACGAAGTGGTTTAATTTGGCCCACATGTGTTGTTTTCTTTTCATTTGGGGGTGGGGATGAATAAATTATCAATGCATTTCTGAATAAGTATGCTTCTGTTATTTTGATAATGTGAATAAATGTCTTCGAACTGGGTTATGTACAGTTCAGTGCTTCAGGATGAATGTATCTATTGTGTTTCTATTATGACGGAAATTGTAGAAGACATGTTAGGCTTAGGATTTGTTGCCTTTTTGGCCTGTGCATAGCACAATATGCAAAGTGATGCCATGGATTATGATAATAATGAAATGACACTACTTGCATGTTAACCTCAAGAAATTGCAACACTGATCGTCTCCAAATTTTGTGTGCGTGCTTATGGCATTGTTTTAGTTCTGATTATGTTCCTACATGCTTTTTGTATGTATATCCTGGTAAAATCTTCTGTATCCTATTGCAGTTTCAAAGGGATAATCCCAAAAGGAAAGCAGAGAGTCGTCAACTTGATTCCAATTGCAGCAATGGTAAAGCTTGTTATCCTTTTATCTGTCGGTGGTATCCGATACCGGATAAGTTACTAATTTTTGTAATGTATTTATATTTTGTGAAGGTTTGTTGGGTCAACTGGTGATAAAGAAGCCAAAGATTATGCGGCAGTCCCATGATAACTCTTTTAACAACATCACACCTACCAGTGGATCTGTCCCCTCTCCAGCAGCCTCCCAGATGAGTAACATGTCCAATCCAAATAAATTTATTAAAATGCTTGGTGGACGGGATCGGGGTAGGAAGTCTAAGGCGCATAAGGTAATTTTACTTGGTGATTAGTAATTGCTCCCGATCTTACCTTATTGGTAACCATGGTTTGTAACAGTGTCTGAGTAAGCATTTTGATTTTTATCAGGTGGCTGCTGGGCAGCAAGGTTCAGGAAGTGCATGGTCGAAGTTTGAGGAGCAGGTTGATTTGTTATATTGTAAATGCATGTGTACATGATTGCCTTTCTGCAAATTAAGATATGGTTTATTCCCCAGTAACTGTAGAGCTAAAATGTTATACTCATGCCTATTTTGTCAACTTTGTAGGCTCTTGTTGTCCTGGTACATGACCTAGGCCCAAATTGGGAGTTTGTGAGTGATGTTTTTAACAACAGTACTTTTCATTTCAAGGTAGGATTGAAGGGTTCAGCACATATTTCCATTTTTTGGGTTCTTGAAAAACTGAGTCTACTTTGAGGGATGGAACTCTTGGGTTCTTACAAGTGATCAATGCTAACCAATCATTTAATTGTTCAACATTATCAGTCTCTATTCCGGACAGCTCAAGAGTGCAAGGAGCACCATAAGCTGTTGCTTGATAAGACTTCGGGTGATGGGGCAGATAGTGCTGAAGATTCTGGATCTTCACAACCTTATCCTTCTACATTACCTGGCATTCCTAAGGTTATTTTTTTCTCTTGGCCACTCTTGTACTAATCTTACTATTTTACAATTATAGTACAATATACTTTCAACCTTCATATTACTTCTAGAGTAGTCTGCCAGCCTGCATTCTCATCTGTGGACAATTTTGCTCAGGGTCAGGCCATACAGTTGTTTCGTCGTCTGCAGGGGCCAATTGAAGAAGATACGTTTAAGTCTCACTTTCAGAAGATCGCAGCGATTTCACAGAAACTTCAAAGTCACAAGTCTCAGGTATTTACAATGGATTACTTGTTATATCAGCCCATGTATATGTGTTAAACTAATTCATGAACATCGTTCATTATCTTCTTCCTGCACCTGTAATCACTTAGGGATGTTAGTATGAAAGAGATTTGACATTTTTGAGTCTATCCGCTATAAAAGCTTTTAAGTGTAGTTTGTTGGGCATTAATTGCTGCACGTCTGAGTCATGAAATTCTTTGTAGTCTAATATTTCCATGCTCAATATCCTATAGATTGTTTTCCTTGATGCTTCAGGCCAGTCTCTTATGCTGGGGTTATCTCAAACTAATTATGATATATAAAATCTGAACTTTATGATCAAACTTAAAGCGAAAACAGTGGTTGATGTCTATTTGTTCAATTCTTTTACTTCATACATGATTTTTTTCCCGAATGTTGACCAGGATCCCAAGCAAGTTGTGCACCCGCATGGCTCTCATGACCTGGCACTTTCTTCTCATCCTGGCCCAAATAACCTGAGCGGAGGGCCCATTTTAACGTAAGATTCTGTGTCATTTATCTTTGTGTCGGGAGCTTAAAACTATTTCTTATTCTTGTCTTTGACTTCCAATACCTTTCTTCTTTGAAGGCCTCTGGATCTACTTGCTGGCCCAGATATTCTTCCTCCCGGGTATCAGGGGCCACATTCGAGTGGATTAAACATTCCAAGTGAGGTTGCTATGACACCAATACATCCTGTATCTGCTACTAATTCTGCAATACAAGGATCTCAGAATATGATGCTTGGTAATAATCTATCATCTCCTCCTGGACCTTTCAGTTCCTCAATCAGGTAAATACTCTTACAAAGCAATATAATTCTTTCATTATATTATCATTAGCTTATGATGGACTTGCTTTTTTATCCTCTCTTTCAGTAGAGACGCCAGATATGGGGTTCCTAGGTCTGCATCATCAGCCGAAGACCAGCAGAGGATGCAGCAGTATAATTATATGGTATCTAGTAGGAATTTAGCCCAGTCCAACATCTCTACTCCTGGAGCTCTTCCCGGAATTGATCGTGGCATGCGTGTTCGTCCTGCAAACAATGGCATGGGCATGGTTGCTAATAGGAATATGGCTATAGCAAGACCTGGGTTTGCTTCATCACCAAAGGTGAGCTCGGGTAGTATGGTTTCCCCTGCCATGACACCAGCAACTATGAAGTCTGGGGTTGGCTCTAGTCAGGGAAGCTCAACGCCTCGACCACGTGAGGCTTCACACATTATGCGGGTAAGCCATTGGGATGGTGTAGTGGTGTATGTTTTCATGTATATCGTGGCAGTTTAACTTAATTGATAGAAAATTAAGAGCATCACAATGGTGCAAACATTAGTTTCAGGGCACATATTGGTTCATCACTTGCCTACCAGGATAAATAGGTGCTAGTTTTCGATACTTACGCCATGCTATCTTCTATTGAATTTTATAGTTGATCTGTGTTCGCTTCCTAAGTATCGTTCGATTATTAGTTAAATAGTATGTATAATGTTGGGATTTGGGTGAGTCAGCAAATAGAGCAAGAATAAAGAATGGATGGAAAAAATTCTAGCAGGTGCTGTGGTATAGTTGAAATTTGAATAAATTTAAATGGAGATAGAGTGAAGAATGGATAGTGGGTTGATAAATTTGTCAATATGAGGGGGGTATTTGTTGAATTTGATGGAGGGTCCACTTACCAAAAATACTTTGTCCATGACTAAAAAAATGGAAAGTAAGAAGCTATTGGGGTCGAAGTCAGTCCCAATGAATTGGATAGTAGTATAACAAAATATATATGTGCATATCTCATTTCATGAAATTTGAGACAACAAATTTAATTAATGTTGTAAATTATTTTTTTAGATCTTTAAGTACCGTTATTTTATTTTTTTGGCCGGTCTGAGAAACTACTTCCCTTTTGAAAAATAGCAAGTTTTTTACGATAAACCATTTTAAATTGCCATTCCTGATTTCCTTCTTGTCATGAAAATATTCACAAGAAATTTCCGAGCTTTTTATTACCCCGAAAAGAATCCTGTAAATAGGGAATGGTACCTTCATTGGATGCATGAAAATCTAACAAGGACTCTTGACATGAAGCATCTTGTCCTCTGTACTATTATCTTCTTGCTGTGCATTATTCAGTGTGCTTCTTGCCTATCTCCCAAGTATAGTGAACAGACTTGTATATCTTCTACCATACCTATATTTAAGCTTGTAGGGAAATCAATTGCAACATGTAAGCTCTATTATATATAAAATTCTCTGAAATATCCGTTTCTTTCAATATTATTTAATAATACCCTCTCCATAGTCAATTCTATAAAAGTGACCCAAAAAGGATACGACTGTGTGTAGTTTTTATTATGTATATGCAGTATGTTCATGAGTGACAGAAGCCATTCCTCATTTTCAGAAATATTTTCTTTTAAGTTCCACTTTGCTGCATGTGAATCTTTTTACATGCACCTTTTCTGATGTAACTATCATGTAGTCTGTGTTGCATCAGGATTCTCAAAGGAAAATGGCGGGCACTGATGCTCAGATTCCGGGTAATAGTCAAGGTGTGTCTCACTTTGGAGGGTTAGGTCCGTCTGCTCCTAACCAGACTGGTTCTCCATCATACACCGTTCATCATCATCAGCCACCCCGTCCAGTATCTCCTCTACAGCCTCAAGTTCTTAATCCACACCACCCTCATTTTCAAGGACCAGCAAATCATGTCCCTAGCCCACAGCAGCAGGCCTATGCAATTCACCTAGCTAAAGAGAGGCAGCTGCAACATCGTTCTCTTCCTCAACTTGCTTCATCAAATTCTTTGATGCCACCTCATTCACAGACTCAACCTCAAATCGCTGCATCATCTCCTGTGCAAAGTAGTTCACAAGTTCACACCCAGACAAGTTCACAAGTGTCACTTTCTCCATCAACTCCGAGTTCTTCATTGAATTCTATGTCTAAACAAAAACATCCTAAACCAACACAGACAGGCAAGCAACGACAAAAGCAACAGCAGCAGGTGTCACAATCTAATAGAAAACATCCTCAGCAGTCGCAAGCTCAACAGCAAGGTAAGACTGCAAAAGGAGTTGGGAAAGGAAACCTGAAGATGAATCAGAATATACCAATCGATCCCTCTCTATTAAATGGTATTTCAGTGAATCCTGTGAACCAACCAACAAATTTAGTGCAAGGTCAGGGCTCGTATAGCGGTTTAGTACCTCAGGCTGTGCAACCAAAAAGACAACATGTGTCTTCCCAATCATCAAATCATCCTTTGCCTCAGCAGAATATGTATCCTGGCCCAGCATTGAAACGTCCTGATAATATCACTCAAGGACATATCCCCTCAGTTGCTCCTACTGTGTCTGCGGGACATCAGTCTATTCCATCTGTGTCTATGGGTGGTTTAAATTACCAGCAAGCTGTGTCTCAACAAAAGTTAATGAATCAAAATCAATTGCCTATTCAAAGGGCTGTTGCACCGAATCGCCAGCTAAATTCTGATCTGTCAAATAAACCACAAGCTAGGGAGTCTGATGCTGATCTGCAGCCAACAAGCAGCTCTGTTGAGATGGATACCGGGCTAACACTACCTCAGGCATGCACCAGTACAACTAATGCAGTACAGATCGTTTCTCCTGCAAGGAATCAGCTACAATCTCCAGATCAAATTTTGGATTCAAAATCATTAAATTCTGCAGAAAATCTGAGTTCTTTGGCATCCCAGTCTCAACATCATCCGTCTATTCAGCATGAACAACCAGTGCCAATGCTGCATTCTCACCAACAAGCACATCTTCTCCAGGCAGGGAATGGTAATTTGTATGGTAGGCCCAGTGAACCTGGATTGGAATGATATAGAGCTCACTGTGTTGTTGCATTGGCTGATCCTGCACATACTTGGTCATTTCGTAAATGTTCAGGTTTGTCATGTTCCTTGATTGCATGTACCTATAATTCTTTTTTACGTATTTGTGCCGAGTAGTTTGATATGATGGTCATAATAGATTAACTGTATAGTATTAAGATTCCAATCCTACATCCTCCGTCCCCAAATTGAATTATATTTAAAAAAACACAAGTGCAGTGTTATATGAGCCAACTTGCTTTTCGTCTTTGGCACATTTTTGTTGGGTATAATGGAGAAGTTCTCCTTATTGCCAAACAATGATTGTGGCACATAAGATATCTAATCTGTGTGTTTGTTTAGCACCTTCATTGAACATTTAGTATAACATGCTTCTGTGGCTGTTTGCTGTTTTACTTGACATGATGAATCAGCTCAGATTCAGAATGTTATCCAGCAAATGCAAAGGAAAAACATAAAAAAGAACAGAGCTATCAATTGCTGTTATTGGATCTCTAACTGGCAGCAGCAAGTTGATGTATTTGCTTTTTGTTCAGTAAAGCAGCTCATGGTTATAATTGCTGGTGAAGGATGACATGTTGCCCCCAGAGAACTTTGATGACTGAAGATATGTGCAAGTCGAAATTTTGGGTATATTGTAAATTAGCATAGCCAAAAGGCTGCGGGAAGATATAGACAGATAATTAGAGGTAGGTGTATAGCGTCTCATCTCTCCCATTGTCGCCTTTTCGAGATGACCCTTGGTATTGCATGCTCAGTTAAAGAGGGTGTTACCCTTATTCTGATGTGGGTAGCTACATTGTTGTGGCCAAAGGCTGTAGAATTGTTGTGAATATTAGTCTCCTCTGAGATATGACTCTTTAACCAACATTTGTCAGATTAGTGAAATTGGCGATAATTTATGTCTCTAGTGCCTCTGTTTACTTTTTTTTTCTAGTCATTATGTTTCGTAAGCTTATGAAGTTAATGGCTCTGTTTCATCAGTACCGGCATTTTCTGATTTCTCACCTGTACTCACAACCTCTCCCATGATTCCCAAATTAGCCTTGAAGAAAATATGTAAACAGTCAGGAGAATTCCATTTGCAGAAGGTATGCACATATATTTTTTTTTCCTTGTGAGAAATTTAAATATTAATAATGAGATCGTAAGAGAAAATTATGATTATCCGGAGTTGAACCCAATACATCTTGACCTTAGTCTCCTTAGAAGTATATGAGCAGAGGAAAATTGCAGCCAAGTGGACTGAGACTGATTTGTCGGAGAAGTGGAGGCACATTTAATTCGGGCTGGAGCTCCACCGTTGATTGAAGGAGACACCTTGTGGAGTAAAGTGGAGATGGCCACCCGCCTAGAGGATGGCAAACTAGAGTTACGTGTGTGGGGGGTGTGGTTTAAAAAGATTAAGTGTTCGATGTTCAATAGTACTCTGTCTCTAGTTGAACGTAATTATGTAACATTCGGTTCATTGGGCACCACCCCAACACTCAAGTGTGCAGCTTACTTCAACTTGTAATTTATTTAGTGGCAACACTTCAGCAGTTAGATCTTCAATGATGGTCTTCTCAATAGATTTTCGAAAAATAAAATTACAAGTTCTTGAAAACCTAATACTTATACTATTACAGTCTACAAGTTACTAAATTACCGATAAGTGAGGTCCTCTTTTACAATGCCCATATTAAAAACATCAAACTTAGACTAACACCCAAGCTTAGTCGGTTGGTCATTAACCATGAACTACAACAGTTCTGTCAAGGAGCACACAACATCCTAAACTAAGCAACTTGTGTGTTAGTGAGATCCCAGTTTCAGTATCACCCCAGTTAAATGTCAGCTGCAAGAAAATTTCCTCCTAAAGTTACCTGCCAAAAATTTAAGGTATAAGCATCCTGCTTTAAACTTGACATCAATTCAACTATCTTTTACCACAAATTATACAAAGAACCCAAGAGCAAATGAAAAAGAAAGACAACTGTGACAAGTTGTCAAGACACGCAAAAAATTAAAATCTAGCCCTTGTATATACCATTTTGCCCAACTTGAATGGAGGAAGACCCTTATAAGGACATGTACCACAGCGCAAAGCATCACCCAGACCGCACTGCACAAAGATCACGTATAAGTTTTTGTTCACAAAAGAATACCCATGAAGAATTTGGAGACTAGAGCATAATCCTCAATCATCAACACACTGTTCAGAATTCATGATAAATGGAAGAACAATTTGTACGACAACAAAGTTGCAATATGATTTGAGCTTCATCACAGATAGGAGCAGTGAAACATCAGGTATTTTTAGTTATGAACTGAAGATAATCAAGATGAGGCACAACAAAGCACTGAAGGAATTCTCCTCAGCCGCAGGTACATACAGATACTACAGGGAATATGTCATTGGCTATTTCAATCTTCTTCGATATCGCAATAGTCATCTTTGAAGAGACCATTAGTTCTTCAATGTGCACATGTCAGATGTGAGCTACCATGTAAAGTAATACAGTACTTCATTGGGTAAAGAAAAAGGTACAACCAACAATATTGCAAATATCCTCGAAGCGTCTATTATTTCTTTCAACCCAAATGCTTTAGAAACACAACCGGGGATACAATTTCCAAGAATCTTTTTATCTTTATCTCTGAATTTCCTTGTCTAAGTATATTCATCACTTCAAAGAATGATCACCAATGTTCAAATAAAAGATTTGTAACATATTAGGCTTATTAGCATCATGTAGTGATGCAACTGGTATTCATTTCTATTAGGGCATTACCATATATTTCATCTTCAACAAGCCATGAACTAGGTTGAGGTTAGTAAATAAGAATGATAGCATACAGAGTAATTTCACCTCTTCACCGAGACAGTAAAAATTACAAAATAATAACATAAACAAGAAAAGGGACTTACGCTTCCACAATAAGATTTGAGGATTTTGTAGCTGCTCTGCAGTAGGCCCAAGCTCCAGTACCTTCTCCTCAGTTTCAGCCCATCCGCATACGCAATTTTTACATGCCTTTCTTGTACTTCCAACTTCACAATCATCTAGAAGAAAATTCCAACTTCCTATTTCAGACTACTGAATGCTGAAATGAAACCAATTTGATGACAAAATAGAAACAAAGAGCCCTAACCTGGAGGTAGTTGAGGCTTCTTAAGATCCTCTTCAGTCAGAAGGCTATCCTCGTCGATCAGATCAGCATCATCATCAATCTGAACTTTGGGTAGAACTTTTGATGGTCTTTTAATGGAAAAGGACGAACCTATCTTCCAGGAAGGCTTCTTCCCGACTATCTGTCAAATGAATATAATATCAAGTATGGAAACTTCTGGAACAGAAAAAACACAATCAAACTAACTAGATCCTGAGACAACAGGACATAAATCCATACTAAAGTTTATTATCAAGGTTTCATACTTCTGCTGCTAAATGCAATCCACCATAGATAAATATAGTGCATAACTGAACAAACAGAAGCACAGATGGATCATGTCACATAAATTTATATAGCAAGTGAAAGAGGCAGACCTCAAATGATTGGCTGCTTTCAGAAGATTGTATGTCCAAGAAACCAGCCAGTAGTAGCTTACGTTCAAGATTAGACTTTGTCTGCATGTGCCACGATGAAATCATGACATACTCGGACAAGAAAGACAAAAATACTGCAAGTAGAAAACCAAAACTACCATTTGGCCATCGGCAGATTGATTGGACGATCGAAAAAGGACAGTTTCACCAGGTTTTGACACTCTTGATATGTTGGCAAGCAATTGCTCACTGAGGTCAGCCGGTTTACAAATTGAGATAATATGATCAACAGATGAAGATTCCACGGACAGAATTTCTGTCAAGGCAGCAAATGTGACAACACAGCAATTGGTGAACTAGGTACAGCAGCCAGGAAGGCTAACCTATATCTCTAAGTGTGTTGACTGACCATTACAACTGAACATATATACTGACGAATCAGAGGAAGCTACGTGAGCCACAGCAAAAAACTGAACATATTCACTGCCCAAATTTCGGGTACCTGACTTATAGTACTTAAACTAACATATAACACTGAAATCTAATATGATGACCACGAGTTTTACTTCACCTAAGGATTCTGCAACATACAAGAACACGAATCCAACATTGAAATCACAAAATGGAATCTCAATTCTCAACTACAGTCAAGATTAAATTTTCTCTAGGCTGGAAAGACGCAATAAGAATGTAACGTAGACCATAGGTATCTACGCAACTCAGGTCACATGTAGCCAGAATATTATAGATAATAGACAGATAACATCACTATCTAAAGTCTTGGCCAATTTTCATTTCAAAATTCTGTGAACCACAAACAAACTGAACTAACAAAGAGTTGAATAACGATTTTTGGTTCAGCTGCTAGCATGCTCAGGTTTAGAAAACTCATAGAAAGAATATTGTTGAACTAACAGATCACAAAAAATGGATGGCAAAAAAGATGGAGGGCAATGGAGATAATTGATAAAGATATACACCTTCCATCCCGCAAAACTTTATACATCTTCCACTTTTAGGTGTCCATTGAACTTTATACATAACCAAAAATGGAAACTACCCACACAACAATTACAATATCAAATAACAAAAGATATTACTATTACAATTATATTACACATTTTGCCACAAAAATTACACCTTTCACCGCATTTTCATGTTTTATCATTTATTCTATTTTTCACCTCAAACTACAGACCAACCCTAATATGTATGAAGTTTTTCATAAAAAAGGAAGTACTTACTATCACTTCTGAGATCAAGTTTGATGTAGATTAAGCAAGAAATGTTAATTAGAAGGACCAAATTTTGTTTCTCCAGATGTTAAACAGAAAAACTCAATCAAGAACAGTATCTTGGTTCCAGAATACTTCCAAGACAGTACAAAAGAGTCATCTTTCAATATCCTAATTGGTTCATAAACTGAACAAAACTATCGTTCGTATAAAACTACAGAACCCTACATCATGAGGATCATAAACAGAAGTACCAGCTCGCTATAAGGTGCAGACTCTGTGAAGAATTGGAGGTGAGGCCGTGAAGATTCATCACGATAAGACAGTAAACAATAAGGGAGCAAAAGGTAATGGCTTTACAAGGGGGAGGCCATCTGAAGTGCTTGAGCTCTAACACTGATTAACTTCCAATATTTTAGATATATAAGGCCCCAGAGAAAGCCGGCAGCATGAATAAATACACCCAAAAACAAACGAGGTTTCGGCTTGATACCGATGTAAGAAAAAAGATGCTACCATATCCCAGTCGGACTTGTGCCCAAATACTCTGTCAAAATTCACCGGCCTAACCAGGCGCGTGACGGGTGAACCCACGTTACTTAAGGCACTGACTTAAATACTCCATAATCGAGGTCTATAAGCATTCATGGGATACATTCACTTAACAAGAAAGAATCTGGGCTTATCCAATCAAAACTGCTCCTCTATGTACATACTTGACGCTATCAACAATTCGTATTGTTTATTTTATGTACTACCAGGCAAATGGAGCATAGTGCAGTGCTTGTCAACTAACCATGCAAGCTGTTTTAAACATAAAATATGCATTGAGTCGGCCAGAGATGAGAAATTACCGTCAGAGGAAGCTTGAATGAAGACCAGGGACTCAAAATTTTCTACTGGCTCCTTCTTGACAACCTTGATTGCGTCCAACACATGAGGCATAGAAGGGGGCACTTGATCTGCTAGGGCTTTTCCTGCGCCATTTCAATTACCTACAGGTAAGTGATGTTAATAGGATAATTGGCTAGTTACTTCACCATGAAATACATACAAACACATAATAATCAAATTATATTGAAAAAATAAAACGTTTCTTCGGAATCTAAACGATTGAAGCAACCGGAATAACTGTGACAAGCGGCAAAATTATTGGTAAGAGAGTGAAATGAGCAATGACATTGTCTTTATTGAACCATTAACTCATGGTTTTTATGATTCATCTACGTATGATTGGGTCACTTATAGGCACTCACTACTTCTTGCTTTGAAATATGATATAGTTTAAAAACCATACACAATATTTGCAGTCGAATCAACAAATTAACACGGTTGCTAAGATACAGAGGCGGAGCCACACTATGGCAATTGCCTTGCCACAAAATTGGTGCAAAATATACACTGTGTATATATATTCAAAATTTTTTATAATGTTCACAGTGGAGTTTCTACTTTATATAATTTTTCCACAAATTAAAGTTCGAACTTTTCTATACTTTTATCTTATTATCTCTATAAATTTTATAAACACACAGTTAGAAGACGGACATATATATCTATTGTAAATAAAAATGTTTATATTATTAATATTGATGTCTTTTATAAAATAATAAATTATGTTAAAGACTTACACGAATGTTTTAACTAACAATAAATTTGCTCCTAGAAGACTTTATCCTCTATTATAAGCACACTAAATTTTTTGGCTTTGCCTCTGCTAAGATAGTTGAGTATTTTAACAATAGAATCAATCAAACTTTGTATTTCCTACCAACCAGTGCAACAGAGATAGTACTACTCAAATAATAACAATTTAAAATGTCGGATATCTGAATGTGAAATTCGTCGAAGTAAACAACGTATAAGCACAAGCAAAACCAAAACAGAGCAAATTCAATTTGAGAGTTTGGGAAAAAGAAGTGATTCATTGAGTAGAAATATGCATGCGTACAATTTTGCTCATTCCCGATCAAATATATTGGTTTTCATTAATAAACAAGACAAGCCTTGTTTAATGGATATTCCACCTTGTATAATGAGAGGTGGAAGAAGCCTTGACCGGTGGTATGCTGGTGGAGAGTGTTCGGATCGGTGGCGGGAAGATCTTTTATCAAGAAAGGTACTTTAATTAACTCAAAAAATGGTGCAACTCAGAAGAGAATATATTATATTTGTTAATATAATACTCCATTCATCCTGTCCCGTTAATAATATTAAAAGACATTTAAAAAAAATATATATAATATATAATTTAAAATACGTTTAATATATAAAAGTAAATTTGATAATTAAGTTGTATTATATTATTTATTTTTAAAAATAAAATTTTATTTCATTTTAATCGAATGTTGAATATCAAACTCATATTTATAATATATTAACAATTGAACTTGGTAATAATCTGCCACCAGCCATTCAGTTTTACATTGGCCGTTTGAAACAAAAGTACTACATTGATTAATATTAATGTGATTCAGAGCGTTGGTAATTGAAAAGGTACGAAACCCTCGATTCTACTCCCAATAATGAGTGGGCCGAGTTGAACATCTTGTTGTTGAGTCCATAAAAGCCCGGCCCAATGAAAAAGGTTCCCGTCTAAAGTCTTGTCTTAACCTACTAGTTTCATTTCCTGATTTCATAGCAGACACTCCAGAGGTAAATTTGCCCTAATCGCTTCTTCTCTTCTATTGTCGTTCAATATTCGTATGATTTTTCTGGAAGCAATCGATTGATAAGTTGTAGTTGTGTTTTGATGTAGGTGATGGCTCCGATTCAGCCAAAAAGCGGTATCTTTGTGGGTTTGAAGAAAGGCCATGTTGTCACTCCCAAGGCATTAGCTACTCGTCCCTCTCAGAGAAAGGGGGTTAGTCACTTCATCACTTTCTCTTCTTAATTAACATTCATTTTCTTTCTCTAATCCGTAATTAGTTTGCTTTCTTGTTTTTGTTATTATTTTTGTTTAGCTTCGAAAATGGTTAATTATTTACGCGGTTAATCGAATGACTGTGTTTATTGTTGGGTATTTTAGATTGATAAGATGTACCCTGTGTATTCATACGATATATAAGTAGATTTCATATCACTTAGCTGAGGCAATCAACTATGTAGCTGATATGATACAGTTTTCAGTCAAATGGAGTGTGTAGCATTGCAACTATTCTGATAAATTTATTGGAGTTAGTAGTTTAAAATTTATGATTCTGGCATTTTGTACTTCTATGTGTATCATGTGATTGAATTTATGATCAGTATGTTGGTTTAGCTGACTTATGGATTGCGGTTCTGCTCATGTATGACACTTATTTGTCAGGCTTATTTATTGCTTACATGGTGTATGTATCAAGATGTTACTAGTAGCACCTCTCAAATCACTTAAACAAGTGGAAGTTTGTATTTGTATGCAAGTGTTTTGAGAGATTGAGAGAATGTCCTAATGCTTGTCTTGAGTTGATCGGTTTAGGGTCTATTTTATTGTGTGAGAATTTTTGTTTCTGATTGATTCATAGAGAAAGGGAGTAATGTGTACACTTTGCTTATTGATCCAGAAAACCAGCAAAAGGGTCCACTTTGCCAGAAGTCTTATCCGGGAGGTTGCTGGATTTGCACCGTATGAGAAGAGAATCACTGAACTTCTCAAAGTTGGCAAGGACAAGCGTGCATTGAAGGTTGCCAAGCGAAAGTTGGGCACCCACAAGAGAGCAAAAAAGAAGAGAGAGGAAATGTCTGGTGCTTTGAGGAAGATGAGAGCTGCTGGAGGTGGTCACGAAAAGAAGAAGTAATTCAATTTTCTAGGGCATCTTTTTTAAGCCTGAAGTTTTATTTTAAAATTGTCTTTTTCACTCAAAATTTTGTAGAATATACTTATTTCCATTCAATTTTGATCTATTTGCTGCCTCGGCACAATTCTTGTTATTCATAGTATTATTTTTTGCTTGTTGTTGTTGGCTATATATTCTCGTGGACCTATAAATGTCCTTCCATATCCGGAGTAGTTTTTTTTTTTTTTGATATCCGCATATGCGACTAATCCAGCCGAGCAATGTTAGATCCTTTTTGAGGGAGCAGATTTTCCAGCGGTGTTTTTTACATCACAATGCTCGAATGAGTTAACAAGTAAACTCAAGTCCTTTACCACTTGAGCCAACAACCTTTTGGTATATCGAGATTAGTTGTTTCTGACAAGTCGAAGTAATTTTGCAGTTAAATGTAACCTACAGACCCATGCACTTGCACATATAACCAATACTAGTATGCATTATTTGGCTCTGGGAGCTGCCATATGGAAACGACGTTTCCTTTGAAATGGTATAATAACAAGCTTGAGAATTTCAATTTCCTTCATAAATGACCATTACTAAGATTGGGACAGGTTCAAATGTGAATCAGTTCGAGTCTGGCACAATGGTTGGCATATCTATGTCTGATTCATGCTAGATGTTAGACTCTCACAAAGCATTGCTCGTGTCAAGCAACATCTTTGATGGCCAAAAACAGGACAATCTCTTCACTTCATAATTTATAATCGTTCTTCACTTCCATCATAATCTAGCAACAAAAGGTTCAAGATTGTCTACGTTGTAAACTTCAATTCCATTCAGAGATTGGGTGGTGTCATATATCGGAACTCTTTCACCCCGAACTTGAAGTAAACGAAATTGGTGAATTAGAGTTTTACAGGCACACAGGTTGCTTCTTGCTACGTGTTGATCTACTTGTGTTTATACTGAGTTTGAGAATTGCAACAGAACGCTGGGTAATGCGCATAACAATGTATTAAATGGAATTTTCAAATGTCACCCTACATCTTCCAATTTGACTGCTTGCTGCAATTGTATAAAACCCCTCAGGGTGTCTATACAAAACTGACGAAAAGATCAGAATCACATATTTCACAGCCAATTGGTATTGCACATGATCAACGGGATGTTTTTAAATGGGCAGTATACAACATGAACCAATTCAATACCCGTTTAAAATTATGGTGTTAAGGTCCAGGCCGCATTCACACAAATTAAAAGGTCCCTATTTTAACTCAGTTTTCAGAATGAAGCGAAATCAACGTATATCAGGTTTAGAAATTGACATTCAGGGACTGACCTACAGTTCTACACATTTAAGTACCAATTCTCAAGTCATTCACAAAACATTAGTACAATACAACAAATATTACTATTACGTATTGTTCGCAACTCACTTTTGGACATATTTCTTAAACAATCAGTACCAATTAGCTAAGTAGGGCACAACTGCTCATAATTCTAGTCATGATCATCAATTACTTTTTGAGTATGATTAGCGACCTGAACATAATTATTGATGTCTGGACCAACGCCTATGTTTCTTGAGATACAAAATAGAGCTTCAAAGTGGGATTGTATTCGATCCATCAGGAATCACAATGGCTGAAAATACATTTGTTCCTGCTCCCAACTTCTTAGTAACTTGCCAGTTCAACTACCAACCCCCCCAACCCACAACAAAGAAACTAAACTTGCAACTATAGAACACATAAAGATTGACATTGCATCACTGAACAACCATCAGAATCAGCAAATTTGTTTGTACACTAAGAAGGAGCAATTAACAACAACAGAAGGCAAGAATAATATAACGCCAGACTAGCTAAGATAACAGCACAAAACACCATTATTCCCAAAACCAAAACAGTTAAACCCTCCAAATACACAAAAGGCATTCAAGTCTGCTGACTTGTTCTAGGTCTCTTATTATTAGCTCCGAATGCTCTACCGATCGTATCAACAATCTTCCTCTGTGCTCCAATAATCATATCCATCCTCTTCTTTTCCATCTCCATCCAACTCCTCTCCATCTCCCTCATCATCTCAACCTTGTGATTCTCCATTCTCATAAAACTCTCTGCAAAACCTCTAATCCGAGCAGCTATTTCTCTCCCTCCACCCACCTCCTCCCCTTCCTCCTCCTCAGCCACACACATCTCCGTCTCCTCTTCCAAATACTCATCCTCGTCATCGTCACTATCATCCCCAGCATAAAACTTCTTCCCTTTCCCATTCACATGATGCCTCAACACACCAGCGAACCTCTCATTCCCACTACCAAAACCCCTACTCACACTCCTCACATCACCACCGCGCACAATGTTATTAATACTCTTCGACTTACTATTCCTCCTCGCCGTATCCATACTCCAATCATCATCACTCTCATCCGACTCACCGTCATCCTCGACTCGATTACTAACAGCATTATTACTACCACCATTATTACTGTAAACATAATTATTCGAATAAACACTACCATAACGTTGGTTAGGGTTGGAAGAAGTACTACCACCATTCGTCGCAATCGGAGACTTGAAAACGGAGACAGGACGCACGCTCATCGGCACGGCGTTGGGACCACGCTCCATCTGATCCATGAGCTGAAAATACTGCCAGGAATCAGGATACGGTTTCGGCAATTCGGAGCGGTAGCGTTTCCGGAGCTTCTCGATTTTGTGGCGGCACTGTGTGGAGGTCTTGGAAGGTACGGAAGAGGCGACCTCTTCCCATTGGAAGGCTTTGAGCTGGCCTTTTTTGAGAGAGTACCATTTGTCCTGGTAGGATTGAATTAGGGCTAGGGTTTCCTGGTGAGACCAAGGGACTGGAGGAGACTTGAGCTTGGAATTGGATTTGGGGGTGGGTGCGGGGAGAGCGAGGGTGGTGGGAGGAGGAGAAGACATGGGTGGTGGAGGAGGAGAGGATGGAGAAGCCATGAATTGGTGGTGGTCAATGGCGGTGAGCGGTGGTGGAGATTAGTTGATGTTTTGGTGGTGCGATTCGATGGACCCGCATTTGGGATCGACCGACTTTTGATTCTCTCCGGTTTCCTTTGCTGCAGTTAGCCAGGATGCACCTTCAGACAAACAAAATTCGTGTACTCTAAAATGACATTAAAAATTATACATTATAATATAAAATATGATTTTTCTAGTATGTTTAGAATTTTACAAAATTAAATTTCAAAATAAAATTGCTAGATCATTTTTTTATAATATATAGAATTAAATTAAATCATGTCGTATGGGTCAACGTGGAAGAAATCGCGTAATTTAAACTACGTACGATCAAATTGGGCTGCATACGATCAAATTAGGTTGGGTACGATTAAACTGGACTGTGTACGATCAAATTGGGCTAGGAGTAATGGGCTAAGCCTACAAGTGATAAAAATGGGCCAGGAGTATTAGACTGGACCACGGGCTTCCTACTCCCATGCTTCTAGAAGCACCTCTCACAACTTATAAATAGAGGCCTTCCCTTCTTCATTTTACACACAATCACAAGCATCTAGAGCACAAGCAGTCCAGAGCAAGAGCATCAATCGCCTTCTTCGAGCATCGCCGCCTTAGTCTTCGAGACTTCGAACATTGCCGCCTTCTCGATAGTTGTCGTCCGCTGCAAGAACCATCATCTTCTTCGAGAACTGCCACCCTCCTGCGAAGCGCCGTCGTCTGCCTCTCGGGATCCGCCTCGAAGTCCGAACAAATCTTCAAGCAGTTTGTCTGGAAATCAAGAAGTCACCGTTTGATCCAAGAGTTTGCCTCCCGGGATCCGCCTCGAAGTCCACACTTGGAGAAACGTTTCTAACCGATCAATCAACACGAAGCAAGATTAAAGCCAAGTTCTACGACGATCAAGAAGCA
>JAYMSP010002777.1:0-22525 GCA_036897095.1 Plantago elongata
AATTTTAATAGATTAAAATTTTATTAAAAATTATAATTTATAATTTTTCAGAATTTTTATATATTATTTTACAATTTAAAATTAATTTTTGAAATAAATTTACAAAATAAATGTAAGAAATAAATAGCTTTGAAACATATAACAAATAAACTCAGATGGTTTTGTAACATATTACAAATAAACCAGAGTGAATAATGCCACATAATCACCACTTAGGAGCCACATAAGCAGATAATGCCACATCATAGCCGGAGTCAACGCCGGAATCCAAATTGGGTTTATTTGTAATAAAAAATTCAACATGGACTAATCTGTAATTGAAGCAAACAAGAGGGGGTCCATATGAAATTGACCCTTTTAATTATCAATTTTCCAGTGTTTCTTAGTATTTTTCATACAACGTATTCATAGCATGTATTTACTGTTCGAATTGAGTTCCTAACTTGAAAGTATATCATTTTTAAAAAATTTTCCCCTTCAAATGGAATTCTCAAGTTGAAATTTCGCTCGTAAACTAAATATTCAAGCAGGATAATCTTTTTCTTAGAGTTATATAGTTTACCCATCAAACTAAGTTCCTAAGTTTTAATTATCACTTTTTCAGTGTTTCTTAGTATTTTTCATACAACGTGTTCATAGCATGTATTTATCGTTCGAATTGAGTTCCTAATTTGAAACTAAATCATTCGTGAAATTTTTTTTTCCCTTTTAAACGGAAGTCTCAAGTTGAATTTCGCTTGTAAACTAAATATTCAAGTAAGATAATCTTTTTCTTAGTGTTATATAGTTTACCCATCGAACTATGTTTATAAGTTTCAATTATCAATATTTCAGTTTTTTTTAGCATTTTTCATACAACGTGGTTCACTTATTCTTAGAGTTATTTTAACCTTCAAATTGAGTTCCTAAGTTGATATTATCCCGTTATTAGAATTTGTTAATTTACCTTTCAGATGTAGTCCCCTAGTTGAATTTCCTACAATAATTTTTTCGGATATCGTGTTGTTTACAATTTAAATAGAGTTTTTAAACTGTAATTACTTCTTTTTCAAATTTTATTCATATTATCGTCGGGGGTTTTAGAAACAACCCATATTGATTGTGTTGTATATTTGATTTCGGTTTGATGGAAATATTTTTTTAATCGTATCTAATACTAACTAACAAGTCGGTACAATAGGCCTTGATACAAAATAGTATGTGTAATCAACCTATAGGGTCCAAATGTGTTAAACCTGGATCCTACCCCTTGCATAGCATGATATCGATCATGATGAGTCACATTTTTTATAGTTGGCATAAATAAAGACTCTAATTAGATGAGAAAGTACTACCTACCAACACTACGATTAACGTTTTCACATTAGTTTGACTATCTTATCAATTAATTAATTTATTTTTTTATTATTTATTATTAAAAGTAAATTATATCGTGGCATCGCCACGGATTAATACTAATTTATTATATATTCACATGATTTGTGCTTGGTATAATTTATTATATGTTTAGTAATTTAAACATGCAATTTAATTAAATAAGAGGTTTATGCATGTAATAATTTTTCCATAAAATTAGGATGAACATTGAAACTACTTGGCTAAATGTGAATACATTAGAAGGAAACAATTTGCGGGGCATGATTTATTTTTCCCTATGAAATAGGAGCATTAAAAAATGAATTATTTTGGAGAAGCATTTACCTAGTAGAATTCTTACTCATATGGCATAATTATCCTTTGAGATAGACCAATACCTTTTAAATAATATATTAATATTCGTACATAAGCCAAAATAAGAAGTCTAAATGACAGAAAAACACAAGTCCAAACTAACTATCTTGGGGTGGGGGCGGTGGTGGGTACATGGCCTTGAAAGCCTCCATCCGCAGCTGGAGTTGCCGGTAATCCTGCTGTGTTTTAGCTAACTGCTCTTCCAAAGGATTGACCTTTCCCTGCACCTATTTTTGCACCTCCTGGACCTGCTCCTTTGTGAAAAATGATGCTTTGGATTGCTGGGATGCTGAGGAGCTTGGACCAGCCAGTTCAGGGCCATAACTCCCAATCCATATACTCGGCCCTTATCGTCCATTGGGTTGACGGCTAAGATGATGTTGTTTTCTTCTTGAGCAAAATTACGGGCTGTTTGGCAAAATATTTAAATACCCCATTTTACTCGATAAACATTGATTTGGCCTAAAATATATTTTAAATACTCCAATTTCAATTTTATTACAAACACAATTTCATTAAAATCCATCCAAATTATACCAATCAGCCCCTAAATTTCTTATTTTGCTGCTTTCTTTGACGCTTCATAAATGGCTCATATGACATGAAAGGTATTCATTCCTCATCATGACAATTCCATACCTTATAGTGAGGCACGAACCCACTACGTTTCAAGCGCTCAATTACGGTTGTAGGAGGTAAATAAGTCTTGTTCCGACATTTTTGCAATTTGCAAGGACACTTTATCATCTGCCAACTCGAACCAGCCCAACTCTCTATGTCTTTGCAAATGCAATGAAGTCTTCAACCCTTCCACAAAATTAGATTTAACTTTGTCATTAACAGTGCGACGGTACATCCATGAACGATCAGGCCTCACTGGATGATTAACCTAACACGTCAGAAATCAGAAATCAAAGAGTAGCCACTGAATACAAAGGAATTGAAAAATAATTCTTTCGATCCGCCAGGTATCATTCTTTCTGCTATTCAAAAATGTACTAGACAAGCAATGATTCGATGAAGCAAATAACTTGTTATATAGCTATTTAGTGAGAAGGCCCAAACTCCTGTTCCTTCCTTACTTACCAAAGTTGGAACAGAGAGTGTTTCCCAATACAAACTTACAAAGTCTATGGAGGCTTTCACACTAATTCGCTTTAGGTCTAGCTCTACATTCCACTTGGCTACTACCTGACGGGTTGTACTAGTTGATAACCATGGCAGCTATGATGTATTTTTTGTCAAACAACAACTGATCGAGCAGACAACGAAGAACTCCAACCAATAGGTCGGGTGGTTTCAAAAAAAAGAAAAGCAACAGATCAAGCGGATAGCAGTCGGGTTTGGTGGATTTAAAACATACTACACTACAGTATACTCACTCCATCCAACGAATCTATACCCGCATTAGTTTTGTTAGACTATGTAATTGTATTAGTTTCCTGATTAGATTAGTCTTTTATATTATAGAACTCTAGTTAGATTAGTTTCCATTAGTCTTTAAATTATAGCTTCTTGTACTTGTATATATACCTTCTAATTTTATGAATAGACAGAAAAAATAAAAATAATTCTTTCAAGGTTTATAGACTTCCGAGTGGTAAAAATAGACAGAAAAGGTAAAGCTCAGTAAGTAAGGAGGTGAGATGAGGGGACAATTTGCAAAAACATACATAAATGTTACTCCTAAAATAGGGATGAAATTGGAAAACAGAAATGAGGAGTGAAATTGGAATACGGAAAAGAGGGAAAGACAAAGAATATGTAAAAGTACCTCGTCCTGATGCGAGGCGGTAGGAGATGGTATCAGCGGCTGCGACATGGAGGAAATGAGCTAGCCTAGTCGGCGTTGAGACCGGAGGAGAGGAGATCCGTTCCAATAAAAACTTCCTACTCCTAACTTTCTATTAAATTAAGGTAAACTAATATTTTCTAATAGTTTATGTAGGGTATTATGTTGATAAATTGTAAGTGGATGATAAAGTAAGAGAGAGATTGAATAAAATGATGGTGAAGTAGAAAAAAGATATAATAAAAAATTAGTTTAGTAAGGAAAAACTTTATATTTATAAGTTAAGAAGTTCGTAATGCAACGTAAAATAGAAAAAAATAAAAAGATGCTGAGCTTTAAAAAGACCAGATAAGTAATTGGGAATCAGATTTGATTTCCAAAACCTCAACACTCTATTTACACTAAACCGTGAGATGTTTGGTTTTTTGGATTCAGTACGGACCGTAAATTTTAATGTAAGTGCATATGCTTTAAGTTTGCAATATTATATTAACATACATGACATGTTAAGTTACAAACATAGAATTCTAATTTGAGCATTGACTTTGAGGACAAGTAAGATCCTAAGACCTTAGAGCATCAAACCGAGGACAATAGGTTCACGAGTTTGTATATTATGTTGAAATAGACATTAGACTTAAGTTAACCGTCAGATTATATCAACAATCTTAACTGCAAGTTATGAAATCGTCGTTAATTAAAATTAAAATAAATACTTCTGCAATTTGAACACATAAAAAATTATTGGTGTCCGTGCGAAAGGACAAGGAGGAATAATGTAAAATAAGCTAAAACTTCCGTTAAGGGGGGCAAGGAGGAATAATGTAAAATAAGCTCAAACTTCCGTTAAGGGGGAAAGTAATGGTATTATGAAAAAGTAAACATGTGAAAGCGTTTGTAGCCGAGTGGCAAGTTGAGACACTCCGTAATCATGAGGTTACGGGTTCGATTTTTCGAAATGGGTGATTATATTCTCTGAATAGAGATTGGTGGTGATTTGCATCTAAAATTGATTGATAAATTCGTCGTGTTCAACAATTGTAATTGTAATGCTATATTTCATGTTCAATAATAATTAAAAAAATAAATATAAAATCGATTATCAAAAAGTACGTCGCTGTCGTGGATCAAACCTGGATCACCCATGTGACACACGGGAATACTTAACACTATACTAAAACGACTTCTTATCAGACATAGTAATTAAAATCTATCAAACTACAACGAAATCATAGTGTAATTCTTGTTGAATTCATAACTAGTGTTTTTACCATCACCGAATAAATACATAGTTTTAGTGCTCTCAATGGGTAGGTAAAAACCTTACCCTTACCCGTTTAACTGCAATGGGTCTGGGCTCATATCCAACTCTTTTAATTTTAGACCTTACCCGAACCCGAACTCTTATATTCTCAATCGATAAGGATCTAGACCCGGCCCTACTAGACCCTTTCAATAACAGGATCCGGGTATGGATCCGGACCCTTATTAGTTCCGAAGTTCGAAATTGGACCCGAAATTTAGGATCGGGTAGGGTCTAGACCCGTTTGGACCCTTTTTTTTCAATTCTTCAAAATTTACATAAAATATATTATAAAAATATGAACGTGCATAGTATTAATTGCTATGATTTAAAAAAATGTAAATGTTATTTATTTGTAATTCGAAGATGAAGTTCAAAATCTTTTATTTTAGAAGTTCATATGAGGAGCACACTAACCCTACTTTTATACGATACCGAAATCAATTATAGTTTTTATATAAAATAAAAAATAATTTTAATTAAAAAAAAAAAAAAAAAAAAAAAAAAAGAAGGGTATAACTGGGTCCAGACCCTACTCGGCCCTAAACTTCATGTCCGAATTCAAGTCTGAATTTTCAGGTCCAAATCATCGGGTTCAGGTCTGGACCCTTATATATTAAAGAATCCATGGTAGAGTTCATACCCTACTCATTGAAAACACTACGTAATTTCATATCGTTTGATACCATTACATATTTTTCAAGATTTTCAAAAACAATCCCATAGTTGTTTTGAGTGGATTCATTGGTATTAGAAAAAACTGGCGCCACTAGTGAAATGCATAGTTGCCTTATAAGTTATACCTTAACACTGGAATGTACATCAAGCTTCCAATGGTGTCCTCCCGTAATCATCTGTTTATTAGTTTGTTTAGGTGATTAGAAAATTCGGCAAGACAAGACATGTAGCTTCAAGTATATATGTGATATGATCTTCAATCCTTTAAAAACACATGACATGATATTGTGCACAACAAATGTGCAAAGGTTTGATTGTTTCATGTAGCGATCCACGTTCGGGTGTATATCCACTCAAGGTAAAGTTTGACCGGATCAATTTAGAGTTTACTCATGCAAGCATAATCATGGTAAACTAACTCAAATTTTCGAATCAGTCCACTGAATTTTTTTTACCCTGATTCAACTCCCAAAGTTTGCTTTATTGTCAAGAATATAACTTACTATCCTCTGATATACATGTTCACATATCGAGGAAGTTCATCATCACATTTTTCTTCGTCTGCTCTTAATTACCCATGATTGTTGGTCTTCGTTATGGTTGAATTTTGATGACAAGATAAATCACGCAGTAACAATTTATCGTAATTTAGTGCGATCCATTTTTAAATTCAATCTTTTTCTTCGTGTATCTCCACTTAACTTGTAAGTTTGGTATTTGTGACAGATGAAATGAAATCACCTATTCCTTAAGAACACGTTCCAGCCTGAAATTTATCCCATCCAACTTTAAATAAAATTTCAAGTACAACATTAGTGTTGATATGGGGTTCTCAATCTACCGGTAGGATAATAGAGTGACTATAATCAATACACAACGAAACAAATTTACGTAGACCAAGTCTACATGAGAATTTTCCCATAAAGACCTATTGTGATCCCCCCAAACAGTATCCGAACTCGGTTCCAGATGCAATGGTCTCATGTCCACGGACTTTACACTAAGCACCATCTACAATGATCTACACAACTTTCCTGTCCCCATTTTTCATCGCAGAACCACCAGTTACATTTGGTTGTTCTCGCACACCTGAGAAGCAGAACTAATAAACACCCAATATCATGTCAGACTGCGAAAGGCACACTCGTGCTTCTTCATTAGTTGCAGATACAGAAGCCTGCACTATTAACTACTATACTACTCCATATCCTTGGAGCACACAACTATAATAATTGGACGGATATCCAATTACCCATGAGGCATCAAATTCAGTACTAGTTGCTGGTAAATAGTCACGAGTAGCTTTTTAACTATTCAAATGATGGATAGATTTGTAATCCAAAAGTACCGAATACTTGGCTATATCAAGAAAACAAGTCTTATCCACAAAAAACCAAAATGACCGATACAGTATAGAATGCAAGTACAACACACTCCCTCCCCTTCCCATAATTCCATTTGATAAAGTCATAAAGGTGTTATAAAACCAAGCCAGCGAAGTGCATACCATTAAGAGTTGCACTTGAAATAGTGTCCGTTATTGTATCAATGGGAGTCTTCTATTTAGAATGCCTAACATCCGTCATGCTCACAATTGACACCTTTTTCTTGATCTCAAAAGTCACCTTGTCAAGATCAGCAGCCGTCGCTAGATGACCATATAATACTCGTTTTTTCTCTCCAGTTTTGGGGTCCAATTTCATCACATTTGAATTGTTTTCATCTTCCTTACCATGCATACTGGATTGCACCTGGGCCCACGACTTCCGCCCTCGCCTCTCTCGCTCAAAGTAATCTGCCAGGCGCAAGGCTTCCTTTAAGCCAGATTCATCAGGGGAGAACTTCACAGCATGGATGCCCATGTGTCCTTCCCTCGAGAACAACGACATCGACTTGCCACTAGAATATCCAAGATCTAGAAAGTAATATTCATAAAAGCTAGAGTGAGTATCCAACATCTAAAAGTTGGAAAGATCTCCAACAATCTACAACAGATAAGCATGCATAAAAAAGTAAACAATTAATACTACGACCTAGACTTGGTTCCCCTTGCTAGGCCCGATAGTTTGAAGCATTGCACAACAAACTATATCACATCTTTCTCAGCTTTAAGCTGTATATTCTAATAATATAGCTGCCTCTTTATCATGCCAACAAACACACTTATCAAAATGTTGCTAAATAGAGAAGAGGTGCCCCATCGCAGATAAGGGAACACCATAAAAGGAATATTCTTCAGAGTTCAGACATTAACATAATGCTAGAGGTAAGTTACAGTACTTGTTTCTTAGTAACGTTTACAAAAAAAAAACACATTTTTTTAATTGATAAGATGGGCAAGAAAAACTATTTCTGGACAGAACGCGTTCATCAATAACTAAAACATCAGAGCCTCAGAGGGTGACTGTTGTACAGCCAGCTTCCCGGGGAATACTCCTGGTGAAACCGGTTCTAAAAAGCATGCTTTTGGTAGGAGCTTGTTCGGAAAAATAAGGAAGGCAAGCACTAAGAGATGGTCACTATTTCTGTTAGGAAAGGATAGGATATGAGACAATCCCATGTCACATTTTGATCCTCCACAGATGGAGGATTACTAGTCACCGGTTTGGAAAACAATCTGTCAGGTTCTCTCAGTTGTAAGCAACTGGAATTAAGAGAAAGGTAAACCACTTTCCCTTTCTCACGCTCTCTTTGCAATACTAGACTAACACCATAGTTGGGGAAGGAGAGGTAAACGAACATTATCTCAACAAAAGCTTCCAGGTAGTACTTTGATTAAATAGATCCTGGTTATTATATGGTACTCTTCATTAATCATTTTCCCAGAAGTAATTTTATTGAAAAAATACAGGTCGATTATGTCAAAGCTGTTTAAGCTCTTGTCAAAGCGTTTGTAGCCGAGTGACAAGCTGAGACACCCCGTAACCATGAGGTCACGGGTTCGATTCCCCAAAATGGGTGATTATATTCTCTGAATAGAGATTGGTGGTGATTTGCATCTAGATCGATTGATAAATTCATCTTGTTCAACAATTGTAATTGTAATGCTATATTTCATGTTCAATAATAATTAAAAAAAAAAGCTGTTTAAGCTCAGCTCAGCTATGCTTACACCCAAAACACACAAGTAAATCATTATCAGGAACAGTAATGATTAGCCAACCAAATAATCAAAATGATGATTAGCAGAGATTAGAACCTCCCGTGACCAAATAGAGAAACAAATAGTAACACTCAACTCACACGGATGGGACAATTTAGTGTCTCAGAGAGTCAGAGTTTCCAAGTAAAATTCATAGGCGATACTGTTAGACTAAAACATTACAGGTCAAAGGAACTTCTAATCATTAAGTGGGTATGATGTGCAACAACTTGTAGCTTAATTTAAGCGGAAGTTGATTTGGTATGTTTGATTAGTCAGCTTCTAACTGAGACATCTAATACCAAGTTGGAAAGGCTGATGTGGTGAAGTTGGTATATTTAGAAGAACCTAGTTGTCACTTACAGAACTACTACTAATTAACAAATATTATTCGGGTAAAACAAAATATATAAGTCTACTTGAAACAGAAAAACATAAATCAGAGAGCTAATTATCCAAGACTATCTTGATGAAATCAATAATCAAGTATAACGAACCAGATTACGAGAAAGGAGAGAGACATACTTAAAGAACAAATATACGGATATGAAACACTGCAAGTGTAAAGTAGAATTCAGAAGAAATCTAAGGTGCAAACAGTTAAAGAGACTAAATATAAGCCAATGAGCATAAAGACCTATCCCCTAATGAGCCCACAATATCAGAGACAAAGGTATGGCGGCACTTCTCTCTTGCTGCAGATATGTATCTTTATTTTACAAAAAAAAAAAAGGATCAATGGCCAAATATTGTAGTAACCATAACATTACAGCAAGTCAATGCCAAATAAACCAGAAGGTTCAAATTAGATACCTGACCGGCACCCACTTTGCTAAATACTAGCAGAGGGGAAAGGGAACTAAGAGTTGGTATAGAGAATCAAAGCTATTAGAGTTCACCTTTTCCAGAACCACCTGGACTTCGTATGTAATAAACAAGCCCAAGACCGTCCTTTACACCAACCAAATCAGGTCCACCCCACCCTCCCTTCCTCCCCCCCACTAATCAATAGGTTCTAAAAGAAACAGTTACTTTAGAGCCCATATTGGGCAAATTTACTCTCTCCTCCATAATTTCATTCTAATATTTATCAATTACCATGTATATTGCACATTAGCTGCTCTTATGATCATGTCAAACTAAACCCTAATTATCTATTCTTATACAAACGACAAAGTCATAAAACACAGTGAGAATTACAATCAAATAAAATTGTGTACTTGTCAAATCCAATGTTAACTCCCCAAATCAGAATTCAGACAAAAACTATTAGCCCAAGAGGCTGTGATGATTCGAGTAGCAAAAAGCCCATGGTGCTATTGTGTAGAATCTAATGGCACGTATACTGGAACTTTGCAATTGGCTTAGCCAACTGGTAAGCCATTACATATTTTTATTTGACGAACTACAGTAAGATCCTAAGAGAACAAAAACAGACACGGAAACGACGACACACATTGATAATTAATATATATACTGGAAACAATTCCTCGAAGAGATTGAAGTAACCCTTTGTTATTGAGCAACAGAGAAAACGATAAAGAATGGGATACATGGTACCTTTAAGAATAGCATCCATGGCCCTGTTTCCTATTCCTTCCATACGTCCATCCTTACTTTTTCCCGTGGTTGAATTGTGAATTAACACAGAAGGTGGCCACATAATCAGATCATCTTGGTTAGCTTCTGACTGATGAGTGGACAGATTCTGATAGGCTTTCGAGTTATCAGGAGGCATGGAAAAGTTCCAGCCCAACAGAACACACAAAGCTTTATGAAATGCCAGGTGATCCACAATCGAATCTGCACTTTCTATGTTGTATGCATGCATGACAAGAGTATGTGCATCTGGAAAATCTTTTGATGACCTGTATGTCCATGTCAAAACCATGCACTATTCTTCAGACACGGACTAGTGATCAAGATAACAAGATAATTACATATTAGAAGCATTAATCGGTTACTTGAAGAGTTTATAGAAGTAGTTTCAGATGAATTCAATCACTTTTGTAGCTTCATTCTTCACAGAGAGGGTTGAGTACAATGACTGTTTCCAGCCATAGACGGAATGTTTGCTACCAAGATGACATCTTAACCATCATACGGTAATTTTTATTAGGAAATTTCAACAGTGAGTGAAATTCTGACCATCGAGTAGTATCAGAATTAGTGGGGCATGGAAAAGCACTTCAAAACTTATTATAGAGAAAATTGTGCACAGAAATTTCAGCAAATGCCTTGTACACGTAAACATGTGAATATTGGAGAGAGTAATGAAATGAAGAATCGTGACAAAGAAGTAGTCACGACTCATGAGAGTCTATACTCTTAGTATCAATCAGTACCTAATTTTATAGCCATAGTAAATAGTTATAATGCACAAACAAAATAAAAGAACCATAGTCATGAAAACTAAAAAATATAAAATGCGAAAACTGCAATGAGAAACAACACTTTCCATCTTGCAATCAGCTAAAGCTCTAGAAGAACAAGAGTTATATAATAACAACTTCTTCCTATCAGGTACAAGAAATATATTGATACAGGTCCTCACACCTTACTATGTTGATGGTAATCAATGGTAAATATAAAGGAGGGAAAAAAAAGGTAAATATAAAGAATCAGAGGAAATCAGTGATTGCTGTCATTGGGAAAGGTGAAAAAACAGTGAATCTGCACTAGAAGCCAATTGTAGATGCACGTCAAGCGCACATGATAATAAAAATGGTCCTCATACTAACCCGAGAAACTGGAGCTGCTATCAATCATTGGCATTCAGGTATGATGCATCTCTATAGGCAATATTATAATACCAAACATATACAGGCCTCATTTTTACAATACAGATTAGTTAAATTCAGGTCAGAAGCTTTTAAGAGCAAGGGCAGAAGTGATGCACTCCACTAGATATGATGAATTCAGAAGAAACCATCCAAAATCCCAAGTTCTTTAAGCTTCCATAGCTAGTAACTGTGCATGGAAGACAAGATGGGTAGGCAACTGTAATTCACATTTTGTCTTGCACCCAGTATGTACAGATGGAAGTTTAAAAACATGACGAACACCGGGTCATCCATACATGGCACCCGTGGAGGAGTCAACAAAGATAACGTAGCATTAAGACTTGACTGATAGACCAAATTGAGGGCAGTATATATGAACCAAATCTAAAAGCAAATGGTCTGCATATTAACCATTTTACAGAGAGAATGGGCCTGATTGGTTGCATTAACTGGCCTCTATGGAGCATCTACTGGAATGTAGCTTGCTGGGTAGGGGTTAAGTTATAGCGTAGCCATGTGGCTTCAAAACTCCCGGACAGCCCCTCTACCAGTCTCATTCATTGGCCTACCCAACTGACTCATGTTTAACTCCCGCAACCACAATAGATGGATTCTTTCCAAATTATCCCTATTTCAGTTTGAAAAACTACAACATTTACCCATCACATATGACATCATTGTTCTCTCTTATGCAGTACATCAAAGAAACAAAACCTCCCCATACGGGTTCCTGGTCATGTTTGATGAAGAAGTCACATGTGACTAATTAAAATTAAATGTGGGATGCAATAATAATTGAAGAAGGTTAATTTTGAGAAATTGTATAAATTTGATCTGGACGGGCAAAAATGGAATACGGATATAATTGATTGGCACGGAAAGGATATGACATAGTGAATAAGATATATAGGGTGTTATTGAAATATATAGTGGGTAAAGAATCAATAAGGTAAGGTAAACTGTTTTGGACCACGCTAATAAAGAATAATATTAGTATGTTTCCATTTGTATTACGCCAATTATAACAAGGACACCATAAGGAAAGGTGTGTCATTTGTCATGTGAGAAGGAGGGCTACTTAAGTCTTCCAGGAACATTGGTGACAATTAAAATTATTGAGTGGGTCCCTGTCCATCACATAGTTATCAATTCCGGAAAGCGTTGCGAGTAGCCAATCGCGAAATAGGTTAGTGGGATAGTGGGATACTGGGATGGCATTATTCTAAATCTAATGTATGCTAGTTAAATACTGTACAGTATATAGTAGCGAGAATATGCATAAATACCCAAACTCTAAGGAAAATTCAATTTGTACATAGTCTTCTCTTTAGGCAAAGTAAAAAAAACCTAACAATTGAGAAGTGTGCACCTATGACAAGGCAACAATGAGAGAAGAGAAGTGCGTAAAACGTGAGAGCAGAACGATAGCCATGGTTTAGCGGCTGTGTGGGTGTGTTAATGAAAAAAAGAAACATGAATTGTTTATTTTGCTAGATTTATTAAAGCCAAGAGTAGAATTCTTACTTAAAGAGCGACAAACTAACATAATTTGATAAAGCCATGCGCTATGGGTGCACCAAGCGCAACCTTACACAGCCGCTCCTCAGAGCCTCTATAGCGGCCACTACGGCTGCTAATAGAGTAGAAATTGCAAAGCAGGTATGCTTAGATTTTGGCCAAGTGCACATGAAGTTTCTTGGGTTAAAGTGGAAACGGCTACCGTGTTAGTCTTTGTTTAGCAAAACTAGCTGAAAAGTTAGCTGGTAGCGGTTATGTAGGTTTTTTTCAACAAGCTAACTTGATTAGCTTCTCAAACCAGCTAGCTTTTCAACTAGTTTATTTAAGAAGCTGCGCGTTCACATAACGAACTTTTTATCAAAAAAACCTCATAGAGCTGAAAAAACTAACTGAAAAGCTAGTGGTAAACAGAGCCTTAATGCTATGGTGGACTAATACTGACAAAAAACGTTAAAGGGCGCCACAACCCCTCAAATTTCTGTACCAAAATTGAACTCCAGAGTCCCAAAATGATTGGGACCTATTCCTTTTTTTCCGTCGGGAAACATGGAGATGTTTCTACTTTTAAGGGTTATTAGCAGTTGTGGCATACTTACTCCAACTTAAATAAGGATATTAATGATCAATGTATACAAGTACACAAACAAATGATAATTAATATGGATAAAGTAGAACACTAAGCAAGATTTGAGCAAAACTCTCAATATCACACATGGTCAAATGACCCTATCAATTGTGGGGTAGAGGAAGTAATCCACTGTGATCAGTGCATTTGACTAAATCACATTCAAGACAACGATCACATATCTTTAATAGTTATCCTAACGCTAAAATAGGCCATGTTGAACTAAATTTCAACAACCACACCAAAGAGTAACTTGCAAGACATAATAAATATGCTTGATGATTAAATCACTACTCAATAGCTCCAAAAAGATTGGCAGGCCTCATGTGCATACCAGATTAGGCCAAGCGAACCAAAAATACTGCAGTTACCAAATAGGTAACAATGAAACATTCAACATCCCCTAAATCATCTTTTCATTAATTAGTCTAATATTTGAACTGAATTAGTCGAGATACTATATTACTACACAAAACTCGATGAACCATTTTCCCACAATTAATTTCATAATTTTATGATAAACAGATCAGGACATAATTGTGTAGGAACTAAGAGACATCATAATTGAGTTGTGTCAGTTAATATACTCCTAAAAAAAATGTGTCAATGCTTTCTCAAGTGGGCCTTCAATTCCATGTTTCTTCCTAGAAGTATGAAAGTTTTTTGTCTAAATCCGCTTAAAGAGTTTGATAATGCATCAGACTATTTGAATACACTTGTATGTAGACTTCTACCTACAGAATAACGTATTTGCAGTTCACAACTACCTACAGAAGCATGGAAGTCATATTTTAAAGTTTTCCTACAATTTTGGAAATGCATAAATTAAACTATTGAAATGCAATTTACTCTTGGTTGTAATTATAACATCCTACACAAAAATGAAGTTCCTTCTCGAAATAACCGCCTATAAAGTTCAAACTATTTGAATGCACTTGTAAAATACTATTAGCTACGGATAACATCATTGCAGTTTACATCCACCTGAACTATATGCAACTATTGGCCCTCTATCTCATCACTTGCCGGATCAAGCAATTTCAAGGTACCTAAACACTCTCGCTCACTCTGCAATGTTAAATGCTGGTAAGCAAGAAGACAATTCACAAGGAAACAAGCAACTATAGAACATTTTACTAGACAAAAATTCCAATTACCTTTTGCAAGCGAGACATGACAGAGGCCCTTGCTTCCCATCCGCCAAGTAACTATTCTTCTTCGGGTTCTCAAACATCAACTTAACAAAATTCAAAAAGGCCTTTCTGAGCGCACTCTGATCGACCTCATTATGCTTAAGCTTACTATTAAAACCACTACTACTACTACCCTCATGAATCCTCATACTCTTAGACACCCTGATTTCCTCACCACCGCCACCTCTGGAACCCGGCCCATTGGCATTCCCATACTGCAAAAGCTGCTGCCTTTGCCTCTCCAAACCATCATCCTTCCCCATCTCTCTCTCATCCTCACCCATTTTCCTCTTCCATGAGTTCCAATACTCAGCAGGATTAGGATTACGCGGCGGTCTACCATCCCGGCCCATAACATCGGGGCTAATCGGGAAAGGGGGGCCTAATTGAAACCCGGGCTTAAAATTGTCGTAATCGGGAGGCAAGGCGAAGTAAGATCGGACGGAGCCATCAGCCAGGAGCATAGTCCGACGTTCGAGCATGTGGAAACCGTAAGAAGGAGGAGGAGGAGGCTCGTGGATTGGAGGGTAGAGTGGCCTAGGGTTTTCGATTCGTGGAGATGGTTTCGAATTGGGGTTGGGAATTGGGGGTTCTTGATCTTTGTTGGAGGGGATAGGGGATTGCTTCGATTTGGAGGCGGAGGAGGAAGATTCCCAGCGAGATTTGCGGTGGTCGGGGAAGGAAGAAGAAGAGTGGTGGTTGTGGTGATGAGGGGGTTTCTGGGTATGATGACCACCTGCCATGCTTGCTCTCTTCAATGAGGTATCTCACACACCCACCTCTGTGTTTTGACTTGGACTTGGAGTGTATGCGTGTACAATAAAGCCCTGAGGTCAGACTCGGACTCGGACGGCATACGTAAGTTATCATTTTCCTTGTAAAACTTTTAAAAAACGTTTAAAATGTCAAATTGTAATCCCTTTAATAATACAAGTGGAGTGATTATTAACTTTTGATATATGTATCGTCACTAAAATGTGTTTAATATCATATTTACAGAAATTATAATCACTTATCGTAGTATATTTACATTTTCTTCGATAATCGTGTTTCTAATTATATTGGTAAAATTTATATTTACTATGAATTAGTTGGGTTGAAAGTCTAACTCACCGATCTAGCTCAGTCAAGTATGTCACATGTCTTGCAGGTTGATACACTTGCTCAACTAACTTAGCCGTTTAAATTAGCTAATCAAATGGCTAAGATGTTAACTAGTCTAATAAACTTGGTCAAACATGTAAGGTGACCAACTGATTAACATGTTGACAAGCCCTCTATCCTAAATTTTAGTGTTTTTAGTGTAAAAAAACTAAGTAACAATAATCTAACATGTTTATATCCGACTTACCAGAGTTATTAAAATTAACATGTATATAGTATGATTCAATTTACCAATACATGTTATGTATATACTTATATGTTATTTATTCGTAAGGAACTTAGGACCTATATTATACCACTTTCAAACCCAATCCATAAAAGCATGAGTACGTGATGGGTGAGAGGATTTCATATAAGAACTTGCATGAGACTTATGAGAAGCTATGAATCTAATTAGGCATGTGTAGGGTTCTAAATTAAACTAAAAGTATGGTGTAAGTTTGATTTAATGGTTAGTTGATGTTAAATTATTTGACGGTTACAATATGTAACGTGTATTATTTACAAATAACTATATATTTATTAAGTATGTTTGTGGTAAAGAGAGTACCATACATATAATAAGGGTGCTGTAGGTGTAGTTGTAATTAATCCCAAGTTAATCAATAATCCGTCTCCATACAACAACCACCGGCAGCCACTCCTCGCCACCGCCACTACCACGACCTTGTATGGAGCTTTCCATCACACCTAATCGTTCCCTCATATCCTACACCCCTAAAACAACCCATTTCTCCAAATTCCACCTCCCTAACCGATTTCTCCTCCCCCTCCACCAAAACCTAAAACCTCTTTCTATGGAAACTAAAATTACATCCAACAATGCTGCCAATGGCTCTCCACCAATTACTTCCAGCTCCTCCGGTGCGTTCATTTTCCGTTTATAATCGATTCATTTTTTGTTTTTGTTGCTGCAAGTTTTGATTTTTGGGCATTGCAGCAGGAAGATTTGGGGAGGTCAAGAGGGTCACCAAAGAGACTAATGTCAGTGTCAAGATTAATCTTGATGGTGATGCTGTTGCTCAGAATGATACTGGGATTCCTTTTCTTGATCACATGTTGGATGTAAGCTAACTTCTCTCCGAAATCTATTTCTAACGAGCTTTTTCAGACTAATTTACGGAGAAGTTCGATATTGTGTGTTTGCGAAATGCAAAGAGATCGGAGAGCCCCTTTGTCTTATTAAATTAGCTTCTCATGAGCTCTGTTCCTTTTTTTGCTATTACTTCTGTTTTTTCTGGCGGAGCCAGATTGACGGATACTGTTGTTTGCATTCTATTTTGGTTAAGCATGTTGTTATTTTGAACTAAATATTGCTCTCGCTGACTTAATCGAATCAAAATGGTGATATCTGTAAGAAATGAGCTTGATAAGTACAAAGACCTTGTTTTGGTGCTAATGTTATGCTTCCCTGGCAGTTAAAATAAGAGGGCTTGGTTAGCTAGTTGTTTGTTTTGATTTTTCTGTTTCAAGTCATTGCCTTCAGAAATTAGTTTGTGTGTGAAATTTGAAGAGCTGGTGAGTAGACATAGGAGATGACATTTCTGTTCAGAAATGAGTCAATGTCATTCTGATATGGTGTCCTCTGTTCATATATGAATGTTAATTTGGTTGGAAGTGATTGTGGAATTTATTTTCTTCGCATTGTTTCAGCAACTCGCATCACATGGACTATTTGACGTAAATGTGAAGGCCACTGGGGATACTCATATTGATGATCATCATACCAATGAAGATGTTGCCCTTGCAATTGGGACAGTAAGTTACTTAGTAATAAGTAATGTATTATTTCTTTCTGAAAGATAATGTTTGGAACTTTTTCTATTTCCAAAATCCCTTGTTACTTTTTACCTATGTACAAAGGTTATACCTTTTTCCCCTCCTTCCATGGCCTATCTCACTTCTTGTTGGCTTTTCAGCTAAAAGTTTGATTTGTTTGTCATAAGCAATTGCCGAATAACATTCATATGCTTATTTGCTGAAACTCATAGATGAAGTTAGGCCCTACTTTGATAAGATGAAATTTGAGTACTACAAGTTTCACAAAAGTTGCTTGCAGCTACATGTATGGATGGGATAAAATGAATTGCTAAAATGCCTCACAAATGCACACATAACCAAATTTAACATCATCACACTAAATTATATGGGTTACTGCTAGAGACCATAATAAATTGTCTCAGAAGTTAGAACTATAGATCTTTAACTGCTTAAAATGACATCCCATCTAGTAAATTCAAGTATGTTAGTTATGCCAACTTTGTATACGGAGTTGCATTCTTAAGTTCATCTAAGATGAATGATCTGAGTTATAGGATTCTGTTCTATGTTTGCAGCTATGTAAAATTTGTATAGAAAACTATTTACACCAGAAAAAGCATTCTTTCGTTTTATGAGTTTCTGTTGCATATTTGATGTGGTCTGAGCTCTGATAATCCTCTGCATCATCCACACTAACGCCCCCCACTTTGTTTTTTTTATATTGCTCACGTTGTGCTTGGTTAGTTGGTTAGATGGTTAAACAACTGAGACATATCAATGGGTGAGTCATTAATCGTCAGAAATTGAACATAACAGCCCCTACCACGTTTTATCAAGTGAAATTTTCAACCCCAGGAGATCTTAAACCTCCACTTAAGATTGATGTCCATTTTATTCTCCTTGATATGTACTATTAAGTCCGTCCCCGCTCTAATCGATCCAAGACGCACTAAGACGATCTCTCAGGCTAGGACGTATACCAAGGGTTCCGACTCAAAGAGCGTAGTTCCGACCCAAAACAATAGTTTTGAGGCAACAAGAGTTGGCTCACTATTCCGAGAACTGAGGCGGTTCCTAGCTAATCTTGGTCCAGTCAAATGTTATTCCGACCCTGAGACGTACTTTATGATGGCAGCCCCTGACAATCGTACTTGGATCCGTGCTGGAGACGCGCCTCCTAGTTCCGACGCCATGTGTCTCCATACCGCTAACCAAACCTCCGGTGGGATTGCCCTATAGATGCAAGGCATTTATGCCTCATAAATGTAAGCAACTACCACTCCATATACTACTCTCTAGACTTTAGAGGACCGAGACCGAGCTCTTCAATCTCTAAACACGTAAAGTCCGAGCACGGTTTGTCTTAGGCAAACCGGCCCAAGAAAGCTCCTCGGAATACTCTCCCCTCAGACCAGTGCTTCCTCGGACCCAAGTCTCACCGTAATTGCAGAGCCTCCTCGGACTTATTACTGCCTCGGACCCATACCTTGACTCGAAACTCTAGAAGAATACATGAACTTGTTGATCTGCTGACTGACCTAGGCATACCAAGACTTAGACCTTTACGAACTAACACTTCCCCACTTGCATGACAGAATTCGCTCGAAGAACTAAGAAGCACTATCCTATCCTAGATCCGCAAACTTTGTCTTGACCAGTTTTATACACTATCATCGAAAAAAGTGCAATCGCTCATCATGACGAATTGAACCAAGGACCGGACTTGCGGGACCGTGTTAGTTCGTGGGTCGAATAAACAGAAGACCAACCGGCGTAAGATGAAATCATCAGCTGAGATCAGAACCTTATATACTAAACAATTCCGACCTCACAATCTAAGACGACATCGCTTATATATATTACACTAATCAAGCTCCTATCGGAATTACACCTCGTCGGAACATCACTACTACTGTCTCAGGCATCTAGAAGACATCCTGATAAAAGTCCGATCCAAAGGCAAAAAAGAACTTTAGAAAGTGTTGCCCATCCCAAACGTTCGACCCGACAAAAGTTCTAACCCAGAGGCAGGGAACTTTCATCGGGTCGTCTCCTACCAGAGCTAACAAAACTATCGCCACAAAGAAGAGAGAAATTTTTAATATTGAAGAATGATGATTTAGGACAATATAAGTTGGGGGTATTTATAGCTACAAGAACCCACTCATCTATCGCCACTTGTCCGCCTGCTTGGCAGATCTATATATATTAGGCCTAGGCCAAGACCTTTAGGAAGAGCCCGAAATCTCGGAAGCCCATATCAACTAATAAATGGGCCAAATCGTGTCGGATCGGATCAAGAAAGAAAGAAAAAAAAAAAAAAGAAACACCCGACTTAAAATAATTCTTCAACAATCTCCTACTGAGATTCTCAAGAACAGGGGGGACTTATGATATGTACTATTAAGTCCGTCCCCGCTCTAATCGATTCAAGATGCACTAAGATGGTCTCTTGGGCTAGAATGTGTACCAAGAGTTCCGACTCAAAGAACGTAGTTCCGACCCAAAATAATAGTTCTGAGGCAACAAGACTTGGCTCACTATTCCGAGAACTGAGGCGGTATCCTAGCTACTCTTGGTCCGATCCAATGTTATTCCAACCCTGAGACGTACTTTATGACGCCAATCCCTGACAACCGTAATTGGATCTGTGCTGGAGATGCGCCTCCTAGTTCCGGCGCCATGTGTCTCCATACCGCTAACCCGACACAACTTCGAGCTGTCAGAGCGAAATTTTCGATGGGATTGCCCTATAAATACAAGGCATTTATGCCTCGTAAATGTAAGCAACTACCACTCCATATACTACTCTCTAGACTTTAGAGGATCGAGTCCGAGCTCTTCAACCTCTAAACACGTAAAGTCCGAGCCCGATTTGTCTAAAAGGGTCTAACCTCCTTCTCCTTTTCTATACTGCAAGATTCAAGTGAAAGCTCCTCGGGACACTCTCCCCTCGGACCAGTGCTTCCTTGGATCAAGTTAGTCCTGGCAATGGGTGGGTTTTACCCAACCCATTGGCCAACTTATGGATATTCAAGGGATTACGAAGGATTGGTTTTGGTTTTGACCGGACCGGTTGGACCAAAAACTGTCCATTTTCGCGCAGTGCCTTAAAACCCTCGATCGGGCCGGGTTGTGTTGGGCCGTTTTTTTTTTTAATTTAAATTTGATTGAAATTTTTATAAAACAGATTTTTGTGTTGTTAGTCAAATCATCAAATATGTAGCATTTTTTTAAAAATCAATTAAACTTGGTGAAATATATACATTCTATAAATTTCTAAAAAACAAAAACAAATTGAATAAGCCCATTAATCAAGATCGCTAAATTCAAATTCTCAAACAAGTTTGATAAACCCATTAGTGAACTTCATACGAGTACGATAATTAACATTGTTGATATTTTCAAGGTTAACTAAAATAACATAAAGACAAGATTCAATTGCAATTGCATCTTCGACTCTTCACAATTCATTCGGCATTCTTGAACTCTTCAAATAAAGAAATGATTCGATCAACAATCTATTTGGCATTCTTGGACTTGAAAGCTTCTCCATATGTTCCTTCTCCAACCTTGACAAAATAATTATCGACATTAGAGGACAAGAAATGAAAAAGAAATAGACTACAAGTTCGATAAATAAGATTGAAGCAAAAAAAATTAAGACCTTAATTGCTACTCATTATATTGCTAATTAAGCAGAGGTCCATGAGGCCAATTATGGTCTAAATTGTCATGATTACCAAAACAGAGGTCCATGATGCCAATTATGGTCTAAAAATAAGAACTTTTAGGACCTGCTGACTTCTCTAAAAATAAGTGTGAAAGTATCTCACCAAACAAAAAAAGAAATAGTTTCTGAAATTTAAAATTATACAGTTGTATGAAAGCATTGATAAAAATCCACTGGTTTCACATTTCGTTATCCGCCCACCAAATATATTTGCCAAATGAAGCCAAACAAGTTCATGAACTGGACTTTTTCCATTTCTTGTTCACTGACTCTTACCTCTTGATCATCTTTAATGGAGAAATGAATGTCATGTATTCTACACGTCGTCTCCTTGCACCATAGTTGTACGAGCTGAAATGTGACATAATTCTACAAGTCAAACTTTATGAATACAATATGTTTTTGTATAAAAATAAAACCATAGAACAATTACATTAAATTATATACTTACCTTCCTCTATTTCTGATTTAATACAATCATTCCCAACAATCAATGCTTCAAACAACATTATGACTCAATTGAGATCGGACCTCGTCAAGGACACGACCTCCAATACTGAAGGTTGATTCTGATGCCACGGTAGTTGCAGCAATTGCTAGAATGTCTCGTGCAATCCTTCCTAACGTAGGAAATCTTCCAACTACGTTGTTAGTCTTACACCAGTATAAGACTTCAAATCCAAGTACACAAGGGTGTTTAAAAATCTCCAATTCTGTTTTTTGAACAACCTGTGACGAACTAGCATTCGCATACCATGCATCAAACTCACTCATAGAGCTTTGTGCGTGAGCACTAGTAGAGGCTTGTGATACAGACACCATACTACCACCATAAAACACATAAATCCTCCAACGCCTTCCTACCCTATCAATGTGCACCCGAGCATTTTCTCCATAGATCTTTGTGTAATAGAATCTAACAATGCGCATCTTAAAACAGGGTCTAGAACAACAACTACTGCCAATGCCAAACAACAATCATCCCAATACTTCTCAAACTTAGTTTCATCTTATTACTCATCACTGGGATACTTCGACCCACTAAAGTGACGAGTGGCATTGTAAAATTTCTTCAGACACTCCATTACTACAGTAGCAACCT
>JAYMSP010002778.1:0-22525 GCA_036897095.1 Plantago elongata
CTTTTATTAATTTCTCGTTCGTATATTCGAATTGAATCGAATCGATCGAGAAAAACTTACCGGAGTCGGTCGAGTTAATGACACTTATTCGGGGTTCGACTATTCGGCAGTGGCAGTAGGTGGCCGAGCACGGCGGCGACTTGGCCGGAATGTGGGAAAATGGAGGAGAAAGAGAGCAAACAGAGAGCATAATTTGAGAGGAAAAGAAGAGAGAAATGGTGTAAGTTGAGAACTGAATCGGACACCCCTATTTATAGCCTTACGGCGGCGAGTGGTGGTCCAAGAAGCGGCCACGTTTCTTCCCTCTATCTCGGCCGCGTTGCTTGGTTTCTGTCCATTCCTTCCTCGTGGGTCGATTTTATCTGTTCATTTCACGTGTAGAAGCCAGACGAAGGCGGCTCGTGGGATAACTGTGGGCGGACGGGAGGCGCACGGGTGGCACGTGGAATTCCGAGTTGGCGCGGCGGGATTGGTAGAGAAAAGAGGCATGAACGGAGAAGAGAGACCGGAGAGAAGAGGAAGAAACGGAGGCGGGTGAAACAGCCATCAATGGCACTGTAAATCGATCCACGCCAATTTGGGGAAGAAGACAACAGGGAAATGACAGAAATGCCCTTGCTGGCAAAAGGAAGGAAAATGGAAAGTAAGGGTATTCCGGTCTTTCTACAACTATATATAACTAATTCATTCTGACTACCAAATGGCTGTAAATAAATTCCGGAAAAATGGCAAATCACTTCACGGACATTTATCGAGTCATTCTTGAGCCATCGGAAAAATAAAATAAATAATTTTTATTTTATAATTTTTAATATTATTTTATTCAGAATAAACTAGTTTTCCATTTTAACGTCGAATCCGCTCGGCATTAAAACACGAAATTCGACCTAACCTATTTACGAAATTTTTCTACTCGTACGAAATAATAAAATTAATATTTTATTCATTTACCGAAAAACGAGGGAATTTGGCGGACCTTACACTGCCTTTCTTCAAGACACTTCGATAAAATGATAAGTTTGAATGGACGGATGAATGTCGGCGAGCCTTCGAAAGCTTGAAAACATATTTGGCAACCCCTCCATTGCTGGCCAAACCCGAGGAAGGAGAACCCCTCTATATTTACTTAGCCGTCTCATCTGAAGTTGTGAGCTCAGTCCTCGTGCGGATCAACAAAAGCGAGCATTAATTATCTACTATCTTAGCAAAGTCCTGACCACGACCGAGAAAAATTACAAGGAAATCGAGAAATATGCACTTTGTTTGGTTGAGGTCGCTCGCAAATTGAAGCCGTATTTCCAGTTCCATAAGATAGTGGTTCTCACAAGCCAACCTCTGAAACATGTCTTGGGGGATGCGGGTAAGTCGGGACGATTGACCAAATGGACCATTGAGTTGGGAGATCATATGATCGAATATCAGGCTCCGGCGGCGAAGAAAGCTTAAGTATTGGACAATTTTCTAGCCAAATACCCTTCAGTGATGAATGAGCCCGAGGATAAGAACGAGGACGTGCTAATACAAGCCGAGAGTGCAGCAGGCCTAGTTCTCTCCTCAACCGTCCCCATGATCGGACCCATTGACACCGAACCCATAGCCGACTGGATCATTAATCGGACATGTGAGGAAGTCCTACCTCCACCACCTTCGACTAAACCAATTGAACCTACCAACCGGGAAATATGGGAATCATATGTAGACGGTTCCTCAGTTTCTCACGCTGGAGGAACGGGCTTACTATAGGTCAGCCCTGAGGGGGCAAAAATTGCCATCAAATTGACATTTCATGTGACCAACAATGAAGCCAAGTATGAAGCATTAATCGCAGGAATAAAAATGGCCAAGTCTGTAATGGCCAGGAAAATGGAAGCCTACTCGGATTCACAATTGGTGATCGAACAGTTTTCAGGAAAATTTACGACAAAGAGTGCCTCCATGATTAAGTACTTACAAATTGTGAAAGATTTGGCAAAGACTTTTGACAAATTCTCTCTTCAGAAGATTGATCGTTCCTTGAATGCAAGAGCCGGTGGACTTTCTAAGTGGGCTACAACATCTGGAGCCGTGGATACTCGGACTGTAGTTTTGATGACCAAGGAAACCTCCTCTATCTCTGGAATTGAAATCATAGTAGTGCTCACAACAACTGAGAATTGGATGACTCCAATCATCTCTTACTTTCCGGAAGGGGCCCTTCCGACATATCCAGCTGAAAGTCGACGACTATAGAGGAAGCTCCAAAGGTACTCTTGGACTGGCATGGACTTATACAAGGTATCTTTTGATGGCACATTACTCCGATGCGCCACTCTAGAAGAGGCTGACACCATCCTCAAAGAGATTCTCTTAGGATCGTGTGGCAACCACTCGGGCGGGAGAGTATTGGCACAAAAAAATTCGTTGAGTTGGTTTCTATTGGCCGACCATGCAGAAGGAAGCCAGCAGATTTTCCCGATCTTGCGAAGACTGCCAGATGTTCGCCCGAATACCACACCAACCGACCATATCGATGGTTTCCACTACCATTACTTGCCATTTCGATCGGTGGGAATTGATATACTCGGACCTTTTCCACCTGCACCAGGAAATGTTAAGTTCCTCATTGTTGTAGTGGAATACTTCTCTAATTGATAACCGAGGATGATGTGATCAGGTTTCTTTGGAAACTCATTTGCCGATTCGGGCTGCCTAGGATATTGGTGGACGACAACGAACGACAATTCTGCGGGAGGAAGCTCCAAGAATGGTGCGAAGAAATGAAGATCGACCAACACTTTCACCTCCGTTGGGTATCCATAAGAAAATGTCCAGACCGAGGTCACTAATCGAACCATTGTGGATAACCTACAGAAGAGACTGGGGGAGGCTAAGGGAGATTGGGCAGATGAGCTTGATGGAGTCCTATAGGCGTACCGAACGTCTGCTAGGACAGGCACTCGTGAAACCCCTTTCAACCTACTTTACGGTTCAGAGTCTGTTATACCAACTGAGGTGGCTGTCATGACCGAGCACATTCAAGGATACGTACCAGTAGACAATCATGACAAACGTATCTATGATCTAAACATGTTGGAAAATATTTGAAGCACGACTGGCCCGAACGATAGGCTATCAAGCCACTATGGCTCGGGCTTACAACAAAAATTTCCACAAAAGAGCCTTGCAAGTGGGAGACCTGGTTCTCACCAAAGCCGAGGTACAAGACCACGTTGGGAAACTTTAACCCAAGTGGAAAGGCCCTTTTAAAGTGGTTCGAGCAAGCATCAAGGGAAGCTATGAGCTGACCGAGATGAATGGCAAACCCGTGGAACGCACCTGAAATGCTAGGAACCTTCAGAAATTTTACCCTTAAAAGGGACTTGTAATGTTTTGAGAATCGACACGACCGAGATCCTTGTAATCGATTCCCCCGAGGAATCCACCTTTTGATCATCTATACAAGTTATTTTCCTGTCAAGAGTACAAGTGCAAACTCCTCGGCTTATTCACAAATAATCGAGTATCACTAAAATAAACATTGAAGTGCAAACTCCTCGACTTATTAACAAATAATTGAGTATCACTAAAATAAACATTCAAGTGCAAACTCCTCGGCTTATTAACAAATAATCGAGTATCACTAAAATAATCATTTAAGTGCAAACTCCTCGGCTTATTCAAAAATAATCGAGTATCACTAGAAATAACATAAAAGTACGAACTCCTCTGCTTAACAACAAGTATTAGAGAGACAGAGACAAAAACCTAAAACCAACTACCCACCAAAATATTATCAACAATACTTAGCCGAGTACTTGGGGGGAGATAGAGGATATAGACTTGAAATAAAGCAAGTCAAAAGAGACAATGATGAGCATAATCAGGAGAATATTCAAAAGTTACATCAGGAGGTCAGCCTCGGATCTGCTAAAAACCAACCCTACACAAAATATACCAGAAAGATCCAGGGATAACCGACAAAAGAATGATACCCTCACAAACCGAGGGCATAGGAGATCACTCACGATTCATCTCAACAAACTCGGCTCCCTCCAGCCGAGAATAGAAAAGCATCTCAGGGAACCATCAGGGGTACATAGGATGGTACTCCCCTCGGAATATCCTGAGAACCTTTTGGAGGCAATCGTAGACATCATACCACCATTCCTCAGCTTGCAGCTCCTCGAAGGTTTTCTCCTCCGGATCAACATAATCGGCACCTTCACCATTCACGAACGGGTCCAACCCTGGGGTGTCAGGCTTGATGGAATCCGCGAGCAACTTGAGCCTTTTCAGTTGTCCTATAGTCGATTCGAACCCCTCAGAAAGAAAAACACCTGCCTCTTCATGCACTTTGGTGTGGTATGAGCCGGAAGCTAAAAATTCCTGAACGGCCTCAACCCTGGTCTACTTCGGTTGATCCATCAAAAAGGTTTTCAGTTTCTCCCGGTTGTTATGAAGGACTCTAGCCAAAGTGGCATTCTTTTCGCCATCCACCCTAGCCGCATTGACATCCTGCTGCACTATGTTTTAAAAGTCGGATCGGGCCGGCCAGTTTGATCGGTTAAACCATGAAACCGGTGGCGACCGATTGTTTGTAGTGCATGAAATCGAAAAAAAGCCGTTTTACGAAAAACCACCCGAGCCGGTGAAAAGCCGGTGTGAACCGGCGAACTGCCCGCTTGAGGTGGCTAAAAGAAAAAAAGAAACTTTTTGAGGAAATGAAGATTGTCTTGCAAAATTCACTGATGCAAATAAACCCTAATCGATTCTTCCTTCTTCTGCTCACTCGCGAGTCGCGACAGTGAGAGCATCCAAATCTGTATATAATTTCGTCATACTTTCTTCTTCCTTTTTGTAATTAAATTATTTTCTGAATCGATTTCTTCGTACTTGCTTCTTCGTGCTAGCTTCTTAATCGATGGTGTACTTCTTCTTTGATGAACAAATGAGAGTGGGTTATGGGTAAGTGAAGGATGAAAATGAGGAAGAACGAAAATGGAGAAGGAAAATGAAAAGCAGGAAGAACGAAAATGGAAGAGAAAGAAAATATGTGAGAGAGAGAAGCAAAGTAGAAAGAAAGTGGGGCTGTTGTCACTTGTCATATGGGAAATTGGGAATACTTGTTTAGTTTATTACTCTATTTAACTAAAATATGTATTAAGTTTAAAGTGATTTATTATTATTTTTGTTTTTTCTTTGAGTATCATAAATTATTTAAAGTGATGTAAACTTTTATCTAAATAAAAATATGTACTTCCTCCGTTCCATTACAAACGAAACATTTTTCGTTTTGGTCGTTTTATTACAGACGAAATATTTTTTCATTTTTAGCAATAACCCTACAATACAACTCATTATCCACCACACATATTTTTTCAAACTCATTCTTAACCACATACTACATATTTTCTTAAAAATCGTGTTTTTTTCAAAAATTTCGTTCCTAGCGAGTATATACTACCTTGAGCACAATAAATCTTATAGAATATATAATAATATAATAAGGTAGACTTATGAGAATTGATCTATATATAAAATATGTAAACATAATTATGTGTATAAATGATATTTATGACGTCATCCCGGCTCAAACGGCTTAAAACGATCCAACAGATCCGACCCCTTTTTAATGGTGACTGGTTTAACCCTCCGGTCCGGCTTTTAAAACATAGCTGATGCAGCTTAGCTTTCTAGGTTTCAGCCTGTAGTCGAGCCTCTTCAGCCTCCATCAAGGCTTTCTTGGTCCGCTCCAGCTCCATGGTCAACTCAGTAGTATCTCTACCCATGGGTAGTTCCCTCAGTGCCTTGGCATGATTGCTAGCCTGCAAATCAAAAACATTCAGGTTTGGAGGAAGCCAAGTAAGGTGTCAACTTGGCGACTAAAGGTACACCATTTACCATGTCGGCCAGAGCCTGGAGGCTGGAAGCGAGGGCCTCTTAATTTAGAGCCTTCAACTTGTCGGCCGAGAATTCTCTCATGGACATCACTACTCGGGTTTTCTTCGAACCCTTGTCCTTGGATTTGTGGGTGTCACGGTCCCTCTTCTTGTTCTTCTCGATCGTCGTCATGGCATCGGCCATAAGCTTGTCCCCGGCCGCCTTAATTAGAAAAGGGACAAATGAACTTGTTAGAAATCAACATTTATGCCGATAGAAATTATCCGAGTATAAAACTAGGATACTTACCTTTTCGGCCATAGATGTAGCATCCATAGCAGGTTCCAAGATTTGGGTGGCATTGCTCGACTCGGTGGAAAGCTTCAGTGTGTGTCGGCCAATGTCTCGACCTTCTTTGTTGGCCTTCACTCGAGCCATCGCCTTTTGTTTGTTGAGTGCAGTTGTAGTCGACATCACCCAATATCCTGCAAGCCGAACACAGTTAGATTCCGAGAATATTTTGAACAAAAAAAAAAGAAGACCGACTACTTTAAAACACTTAAGAAGATCCTTAATATTGTTACAATAATGAGGACCATCGGACTTCTCTTCCTCTCCCTCATCTACTTCTTCCTCGGACCTATCCTCATCCTCGGAATCATCTACATAAATCACCTTAACCAGGGGTTGCTTCAATTACTCCATCCAAGCTGGAGGATCCCGAATTGGAGAACACTTGAATTGTTTGGTTTGGAAAACCCAAGGTACCCTCCATGTTCCTTTCGGATGGCGAATATAGAAGTACTGAGGCCACCACCGAAATGAGTACGAAGAATCATAAGGGTCAAGGAATCGGTAATTTTTTCGAGCCAAGAAGAAGTAAAAGAGGCTTTTGCGGACTTTGGAAATCGTAACGACCTTAAGGAAATTGGCCGTGGAAAACTTCTCTCCCTTCATAGCCATGATCACCGCGAAACTCATGAGGTATCCGAGAGAATTGGGAAGTATTTGGGTCGGACTAAGACCAGTCTACTCGAAGAACAGACGAATCGGTTCTATCATAGGTACGCAGAAGCCACACGAGAAGGATTGTTCATGAAGACATATGCACCCTTCGAGAGGATTGTACAGAGTTTATGTCGGACTAGAAGCAATAAACTCAAACTCGGCCGGAATGTCATATAGCCTTCTTATCGAAGGCAACTGCTTTTCTTTCACATTGGAGGTACATATCGGAATAAGAACTTGTGCGTTCTTCTCGGCATCATCACGCAAAGTCCCGATGGGAGCAGTACGATAGTCATCCTTCTGTGGACACCTTCTTCCTCCTCTACCTCTCCACCTTCTAGATCACCCAAGAGAATCTCGCCGGGCTCCTCAATCTTCGCCTTAAGTCCAACCGATCCACTGCTGTCCGATTCCTCCTCCGAATCACACCCACTAAAGTCATTGGATGTACCGCTGGAGTCTTGATGTTGAATCATCGGGATCACCTACCAGTAAATCCAAGTTCACCGGACTTAATTAGGGGCGGGAGGGGAGAAAATGGTCTCTCCTCCATATACAACGAATCGGCTCCATTAAAATTACTCGGCGCCCCTTGGTAGAATCCCGACCCCGACATAGATGAAAATGGCATAAGGTTAAACACATGAATCCTATAGTTTCGGCCTAAGTCACCAATTGAAGGAGGAATGGCCTCTTGGTATTGTCGGCCCCTCTCTACTTGTCGGATCTACAAGATGGAGGGATGATACCTCGGTGTTCACTATTTCCAGGGACACACTAGATTGACGGACTTCTCTGCTAGCTTGAGGAGCATGAGGTGCTGGAGTGCTATATACTATGGCCACCTCGGATTCGCCAGGCATGAAATCAGCAATTTCAGAGGCCTGGTTCGAATCAGAAAAAACATGAAGCTCAATGTTAGGTTGATTAACTTCACCCTCTTCATTTACAATTATACAATGGAGTTACTTGACGACATGGAGGGCGACACGGATCTACCTAATCAAGAGAACAAAGGAGGTTTAAAGCGTAAGAGCCGACCCATTGATCTATAAGAACTAGGTCGACGGTATCCGAATAGATACACCCTACACTTACTTTGCATAAGTACTATCTAAAGAGATCGAGTCAAATTGATTTCCATTTAACGGGTTACGTATACTACAATACATGTGAAATGGAGGTTTAAAGTGAAAGAATCAATACGAGAAAAAGGAAGAAGAAAACGGGAATCAAACTTACTTGTGCGGAAAAATTGGAGAAGCAGTTCTGATCGTCCACACCTTTTGAGCATCTTTCTCTCTCAAGGAATGCTCGGCTCCACTCTCTCTCTCTCTCTCTCTCTCTCTCTCTCTCTCTCTACTTACGATGGTAAGATGGGTAAATGTAAAATAATCAGGAGTTTGAACTCCTATTTATAGGCGAGGAATTGGTCGAACCATCATGCTGTTTAAAAATGAACCGGCGCAACGGTCCACGAATTAGTCGCGAGCGGAGCGATCATACCAAATCCTAACGGTCACAACATTTACGGATGATTCGTGACGATTGAGATCCTCGGCTCATAGCTAGGCAACTATTCTCGGCTTAAAAGATAGTACCTGATTTGATTGGCACGACATTGGAGTTAACTATAGTACATTATATTATACGTATACAGATATGTGCATACATTCGGACAATGTGCCGAGAACAAAAGTTCCATTCAAGATCATCACACGGTTACAAAAGAGCACTCAGATAAGACCGAGGAAAATTATCCGAGGATCATTAGAAGAAAAAAAGAATAAAACATTAGCCCGGAGGCTTTTTCTAGCCTAATCTCAACAAAGTTGGAACCCTCGGACTCCTCCTTCACAGGACGGACTTGAGCTCCCTCTCGCTGGATTCTCATCCTCTCCCGAGCACTCGCTTCCTCCCTATTTGAGTGATGTCGGGACACTCGGGCTGCTCCCCCTCGGGATCAAGGATTATGATGTCATTTTTTACCCCCTTGCCCGTATAATACGGCGGATGCTAATACCCGCAGGTAGTGCAACCATCGGGCCTTCTGGGCGGCTTTGCGGGTAGCGACGTTCATCCTGCAATCACAAAATTAAAAACCAAAGAATTGGATTAGTAACCGAAGTTACAAAACAATTTTGAGCCAACTAGAGGATACGAGTATTTCATACTTGGATTGAAGGAAGCTAGTCGGGTAGAAATGCTCGGGTGCTTGGACCTAAAACTATTGCGGATTCAGTGAACAAGATAGGGCCCAAAGGTCCTATTTTTAGGGAACATGACCCTTCAACTTCGGAATCTGGGCTTCAAGCTAATTGGGCCCTTGTAACCCAATTGGGCCATCGTTTCAAACACATGGCCCAGAATTGAGATAGAGCAGCAACCCTCACGATGTCCGAGGATCTCCGCGCCGAATGAAGATGGGGATGGTCGGTCCTAAATGAACAAGCCCACCGCACCAGCTAAATTTAACGACGGAGAGCGTCAGGCATCACGAGAAAGGTCTCATTACGGTCGGACGCTTGCCAAACATATTCTCTCGACTCGAGCGCATCAGAAGTTTTTTCACTTCATCGTCGTGCAAAAACAGGTTTCATTTTGAAATAATACTCGGCAAAGGAGAAGGGGCACTAGACAGAGAGCCATGGACCCGCTCTACTCAAAAGGAGATCCAGATGATAACAACATAGAGACAACTCCTGCCATCTGGACCTCCCTCAGGTAATGCAGAACCAGGCAAAACGTGAGTGCAAGGATATATATGGGCTCTCCTCGCATCCTCCTAGTCCAACCACTGTGACCTGCTAAAAAGAATATGAGGCAACACCATAAACATCCACTGGTTATTTAAAGGGGAAGAAAACCAACTAGAATGGCCACGTGGAGCGAGTAGAACGCATCCCAAAAATGGGCCTTCGTTGGGCCGATTTATCAACAAAGTCCAAGAGCCCAATGACGAGTATTCGGACATCACGAATACGGATCCCACTATACAAATTTCCGACTATCTTCTACAAAGATACTCGGAAACTAGGGGGACTTATACATATGTAAGTATGAGATATTTAGGCCAACAACCACGAGTTGATATACCGGGATACTGATGTACCTTATGAGTAAAACCTAGAATCGGACAGCCCGACTAAAATAAGCTCTCCACGACAGCTAAAAACTCATAAGGCATACACTGCTCCGGTTATGGCAATCTTTCCGCCAACAAACCTGCAGTAAAAGTTTTACACTTTGAGTTGGTCGGACAAAGCTGGCTTACGTCGACTTCACCTGGTTAGCACGCAAGGATAACTTACCTTCTCAGATCGAGACCTTCTTGACAATCTGAACTTCTGTTACTTGGGCTCGCTTATGAGAGGATACTCGGCTAGCTATTCTCCTAATAAACGAGTGCCAGGTAACAGAAGCTAAGAAACCAAGAATCTGAGAGGAACATGAGCGGACGGTGGATCGAATCCCTTGAGCTCTGTGAGAAAAAAGAAACTGGAAACAGAAAGCCGACAAGGCTTTCCCTGACAGTTAAAATTTCTCGCAGAGCTCTCAGGGGCCCGATAGGGCCGACCACGGAGAAATGAAGACTGGGAGTTGTCCGCCTGAGTCATCCAGTAACGGACGACTAAGGGAAAGCTCACTCACCAAGGAGGGAGAGCTTTCCTCGGGTCGTCTGCTACCAAATGGCCGAGCCTAGACCAACAGAGAATATAGACCCAATGGTGCTAACTTCCAAACTCCCCGCACTTCCCTCTAAGGGGCACTTCACTTTCAAAGGAGGGAACCGAAGAGAAGCTCCAAAAGGGATGAGTCAAAATGACATTCCAGATCCACATATTTTATAGGAGGACGAAAGGAGTAAAGTGGTCCCCCTCATCATAAATGTACTGCCATAACTGTGCATCCCGTGAACACTTCTATTCGACTCTTAGCCAATGACGCGTCCAAACAGGGCACAAAATTCTAGAATTCTCCAACTATCTTCTACAAAGATACTCAGGAACTGGGGGGGGGGGGGGGGGGGGGGCGGCCTTATGATATATACAAATGAGTCCTCTCTTCCAATCCGTCCATTAAAACGGGATCGCGATAGAGTGCGATAACTAAGGTCGTGATAAGTCGTGATACCACTTCTAACCAAGGAGTCGAGCATTCCTAGCAGTCTCTCTTAGAGCCGACCAATAACTGTGATGGCAGCATAGTCACGGACTCCTTTACTATCGGACCAACCCTACCCAAAACATGTCCGACCATATTGACTTACCAAAGATCCAGGATGTAAAATAGCTAGGCTAAACCAGGGAGCCGACCATTAAGACTCTAAAAGCCGACCAGTCACACAATTCCGGAGTCTTGCCTAATCACGACCTGATACGTGTCGTCGATGACATGTGTCAGCTCAGGGTTAACCCGACCAATCGGCGACTAAGGTCGGAGGCCGGTCTCCCGGAGATTCTACTATAAATACATGGGTATTTACTCCTAATGAAGTAAGTCAACTACCACTAATATACTAATCTCTACATATACTCGGACTACTCACGTCCGACTGCACGCTAATTCATGTCGCACCGGTTTATCTTAGGCAAACCGATCTTAAAGGGTCTAACCCGCCATTTTCCCCAATAAATTTTCATTTTCGGGAAATATCTCTTTTTAATCATTACTATTAAATTATTAGTCATCCCATTTTTATCCCACCCAGTTTATAGATTGCAATTGAATCTGAATGCTTGACAAGACTCAAACAAAAAAATGGTCATTTCCAAGTTGCACTCAACGATAAAGTTGGTGCTTTATTAGATATTGCTAATGCTTAGTTATCTTTTATTTTCCTATAACCTAAAGCCTATCATAGTCTTGACTCTTGAGAGCTTTCGTAATCCTAGACCTTTCTTTCCTTAATGCAATTATGAACCTTCAATTGTAATCTAACTAAGTGGATCTCCACCCCTAATTTTTACATATACAATCTTTTCGACCGTTATTGAATATTAAATTAAAGTGAGAGCTAGAATTCGTAAAAATACAATTAACTCCTTAAATTTCTATTTAAATAGAGACTCATTAATTTTCTTCACTATATTAACACATATTTACATAATCACCTAAGTTACAAGATCGAGTTAATTCAGGTCGAATCTTATTTTTAAGAGTAGTAGACTAAAAGATATTGAAAAGTTTTGAAAAAAAAGATGGAGTAGACAGTCGCAATTCGCAACGGGCACTGGCAAGGGTATTGCAGTAAATCCATGAAGCTGAAAGCCTGAAAGCAAAAGATTCAAAAGTGGAAGTGAAGAGTTGTAATGAAGAAGCTGCTTCTGTCAGCTAGCTCACTCCTATTCTCACACCCTCACTCAACCACACCGCTAATACATCACCATTATACCATGGATAGATGATAAACTCCTCCACTATCTTCCTGCTACTTTCTTTTTCCTTGAAAAAAAATTGCTTCTTTGTATGTGCTTGTGTTTCTTGTTTCAAAAAAAAGCTGAACCCGTTTGATTTAAACCTTAAATGGAAGGTGGGTCGAGGTTAGAAAAGGGAAACAAGGGTCATAACAAAAAATATGACAACTTTGGTTCAGTTCTGGAACCCAACATTGAGCCTTTTGTAGCCCATCAAGGTCATGATCCTAGGGAGTTGAGATCTTGGGCTAAGAGGACTGGTTTTGTGTCAACTGCTTTTTCTGGTGAAGTTGGGAGAACTGAGATTGGTAGGAGTAATGCTAATGATGGATTAGGCAGTAGGTTTGGTTTGGAGAAGGGTGTTCTTGAAAAGAATGATTCTAAATCACCTAAAATTGAGATTGATCCTATTTTGGGGAGGACTAGGAGAACAGGGAGTGAGATTGATCCGGTTACGGCGAATAGGAATGGGATGGTTGGGGAAAATGGGCTTTTGGGGTTTAGGGATGGTGGATTGAGAGGTGAGAATGAGATGAGGAGGAATGGGGCTGAGGAGATTGATTTTGGGGCTAGAAATGTGGAGAGGAGATATGAGATTAATGAGAATAGTGTGCGATATGGGAATAACGATGAGGGGGCGAATGTGGTGGAGGAAAAGAAAGATAATGGAGATTTGAGGAGAGAAGTTGGTGTTGATATGTATCCAGGCGGCGAGGATTCTGGTGATGGAGGAGGGTGGCATTCGTCACCGGGGATGGTTTGTGGACTAACAGACCGTCCTGGTTATGGTAAGGCTTCTCCATTGTCGTTTTTACATTTTTATTTATAGTTTTATTCATGTGATGATGTATTCAACTATCAATTTTTAAACCGGATTCATTTTTAAACTGTTGTCTAACAATTTGATGCTCACACTTGTATGCGTAATAAGAACTGAAAATATGTAAAATATAGTGAAGCAGGTGAACTTTTAGATGATTAGAATGATCACATACCGTTGGGAGGCCTGTTTTGTATCATCAAGAGAATATATGGAATCTCTATGACCACTAACGTTTTCATTGTATATGCCTTGCTTGAGGAACCTTTCACTCATTGGCCTTGGCTATTGCAATAAATTTAAGTCCAGAACTCATGTATCCGAAAATGATTCATTGTACTACAAACTTTTGAATGCCAGTGCATGTATCTGTTTGTATCTATAATGTTTGATTAACATCCAATTTGTCTTGAATATAAAATGTGCTGATACAACATACAAGAGGCCATAGACGATGGCATGGTTTTTAAATAAAATTGTGTAAGGCCACTTCCAATAGGGTCAGTATACCTCAGAAACACCAGAGATTGTATGCCTAATCTTTTCACATTCCAGTTCTTTTGACTTTCTTATTCATATAAGAAATTGTAATTCTGGTAAATTGAGCATTTGATACTATTCTTGTGAATAATAGTGGTCTGCCCTTCACTTCACTTTCTCTTTGAAACTGCAGCATCCATCACGTTCTACAGTTTGCAACACTACTTATCTTTGGCCGGTTCTCTTGTTTTTATTCCTCTGATCGTGGTACCTGCAATGGGTGGAACTGATGTAAGCATTGACTAGGCTCTACTAGCGAAATTTAAGTCCATGAAATATCATTCTGAGCGTGATCCTAAATTTGTTTTTCCTGAAAATGATGACAGCGGGACACTGCCACGGTCATTTCCACTATGTTGCTACTGTCTGGCATCACAACTATATTGCATACGTATTTTGGTACTCGTCTTCCATTGGTGCAAGGCAGTTCATTTGTTTATCTGGCTCCTGTGTTAGCTATCATGAATTCACGAGAGTTCCGTAATCTCACTGAACATGTATGGCCTTCTTACTGTGCTCTAGCCTGCTTTATCAGCATTAGAAAAGCTAGGCTTTCCAGATGATCCACGCATCAATGAAGTTTCTTATTGCCAAGTACTGCAAATTCCGTATTTCCATTTAAGATAATAAAGACACCAAATATGAAACTGATTTGGTTCTCAAATTGTCATTTTTCTATTCCCCTCTACTAAAGCTTTTAACATCTTGTAACTAAAATTTAAAGAAATACTACTGTTTACCGAGAACAAGTTAATTTGGAGAAAAAGAAGTTATTTTTTAACATACAAGGTGCTGAAAGATGATTCTATATTCTCACCAATAGTCCTTTTCAGTTCTTGCATTTGGCTATGTATTTTCCTGGTTCTCAACGTTCTCTTTTATCCGCAGAGGTTCAGGCATACTATGAAGGAGATACAGGGGGCAATAATTGTGGGATCAATTTTCCAGTGTATATTTGGTTTCAGTGGTTTGATGTCTCTATTTTTGAGGTAATCTGACAATGTGCATTTTGGGTTTCTCACTTTCATTACTTCTATATTTTTGAAACCAAGCCGTGGAGAAATTTCAAATTATAACCTTAGTATTTTCTCTATGTATGTGTCAACAACAATAGCAATTTTAGGAAGAACATACAGATCAATTTGAAAGTTACAAAAATTTAATTTCTATGCAGGTTGATAAACCCTGTAGTGGTAGCACCAACTGTTGCAGCAGTGGGTTTAGCATTTTTCAGCTATGGCTTCCCCCAAGCTGGTGCCTGTGTCGAAATTAGCCTTCCGCAGATATTTCTGATTCTTATATTTACCTTGGTGAGAACATTCAAGATTGAATGGATATAATTCACTTCTTCTCGATCTCAACTTCCCGTGACCTTTTTGATAGTCTAAAAGATTTTTTTTGTAATTTGTAAATAATATAGTCTTTTAGGTAAATTTCATTATTAAATTCATTCCTCCCATAAACAATATTTACCAATTTCATTTTGAAATGTTTATCTATTTTTAATGATTCTTAAGAAAACCTCGTAATTGCAAACGGAAAGTTGAGATCGAGATATAGGGAATATAAAGTAGGATTATCTTCATTCTCAATATCCGTTTCGAATTGTAATATATACGATGTTATAAACTTGCTAGAAATTGCTTTATTTGTATTTCTCGCAGCACCTTAGAGGGGTTTCTGTCTTTGGTCTCAGAGTTTTCCGAATCTATGCGGTATGAATTAACATTTTTTCCACACTTGTTTTACTGCTTCGATCGCCTGGAAGAGAATTTTTGCCTATAAATGTTTTCTTTGTTGCTCATCCCAATCATTGGATAATAATTTATTTCAGGTTCCCCTAAGTGTACTTATCATATGGGCGTATGCATTTTTTCTGACAGCTGGTGGGGCTTATAACTACAAGGGTTGCAGTCCAGACATACCAAGTTCTAATATCCTTATAGACGCTTGTAGAAAACATGCATATACCATGAAGCACTGTAGGACAGATGTTTCAGATGCAATGAGGACGGCTGCATGGTTCAGGATTCCTTACCCTTTACAGTGGGGTATTCCCATCTTCCGGTTGAGGACCGCAATCATAATGATTGTTGTTTCACTTGTAGCATCAGTTGACTCGGTTAGTAATTGTGTATCTAAATAGGATCTTCTACTTACTTTTCATAACAAAATCTCTCGTTTACTTGCCCTAAATCCCATGGACAGAAGCAAAGGTTGAGAAAGAAGTGTTATGTTTGACATTCAAACTGATGCAAATTCAGAACTATACAGGTTGCGACATATCACATGGTATCTGTGAAAATCAATGCAAAGGCTCCCACCCCTGGTGTTGTCAGTAGAGGTATTGGTCTTGAAGGTTTTTGTAGCATACTTGCTGGACTTTGGGGATCAGGGACTGGATCAACTACCTTGACCGAGAATGTGCATACTGTTGACATAACTAGGATTGCAAGCCGCAGGGTTTTGGAGGTTGGAGCTGGTTTCATGATCTTTTTCTCATTCATAGGTAATGGAACTCGAAGTTTCTTGTACTATTATTTGTAATTGTAAAACACTTTGGATGCACTTCTATTTCTCCACATAAGTAACTGGGGTGGGTCTGTCAAGAAAGTGGATTATGTAACTTCGTTTTCTGAAAGTGGGCTTATGCAACTCCTTTTTTGTTCCTAAAAATGAGATGACAATGCATCAAGCATTTCTCCTTTTTCATTTGGTCACTCCCCATCCTCTCTTTTTAAAAAGATTGCTCACCTGGTTTCCTCTCTCAATGTTGTGGTCTTGTAGATATGTAATGCAGTTATTGTCTTTGACAGGTAAGGTTGGTGCGATTCTTGCTTCAATACCACAAGCTTTAGCTGCTGCTGTGCTATGCTTCTTGTGGGGCTTGATCGTGGCTTTAGGCCTCTCAAAGCTACAATATACTCAAACAGCAAGTTTTAGAAACATGACAATTGTCGGTGTTTCTTTGTTTCTCGGTTTATCCATCCCAGCTTATATTCAGCAGTACTTACCAGAGTCCACTCTGATTCTACCAAGTTATCTCATTCCCTACTCAGCAGCTTCTGACGGACCTGTCCACACAGGAAATACAGAAGTAAGCTAACACCATTTCACTTTACATCTGCTCTACTGCATGCTAACAGTTAGTGATCTTTGTTATTATGTCTTGCAGCTGGATTTTGCTCTTAATGCACTCTTATCACTAAACATGGTGGTGACGCTCTTGATTGCATTCCTACTGGACAATACGGTACCAGGTAGCCGACAGGAACGGGGAGCCTACATTTGGTCAAATGTCGAAGATATAGCAACAGACCCATCTTTGTTATCCGGTTATGAGCTCCCAAGAAAAGTTGCTCGCTGCTTTCGTTGGGCAAAATGTTTAGGTATTCATTAATGCACGTATATATATGCCCTGTGGTAGCAAATATTAGGTATATAATTCTTGACATTGGGTATTTAATTTGCAAAGGCTAAACTTGGTGTATGGCAAATTTTATGCTGTAAATTCAGGTCTACGTTTCTCATATCACATCTTGTAGCATGTTAGATATGCATGACCTCTATGATGTGGGCGAAGTGACAAACTCACAAAAGTAACTTTGTTGGGCTAAAAGAAAGCCACAGGGCCCAATAAGAACACTGATGTTTGGGGACAAATAGTTCAGAGTAAATTGAAGTCTGTATTAGTTGAGGTGTCGCTCTGAATAAGCTAGGACAGATTAAATTTTAAGATTTTCTCGATCTTGCACGACCCTATACATCAAGATAAGATGGAGTTAAATGCATAATAACCCCGAGTGTTAGTAATGTGTATAAAATTCTCATGAGTTAAAAATTAATACCAAACCCCCTTCAGTTATTAAAAAGAGTGCACGAACCCCCCACCCTTCATTTTTTTAAAGTGTGAGGTACAATCTTATTAGGTGCGATTATTATTTTTTATTTTTATTATTTCACACCAAATCAATGTAAAAAGTAAATAAAATTATTATAATTATTAAAAACATGCACAAAATCTTATAGAATTCTTACAAGTCATTGCAATATCCTTTTACATAAATACTAAATAAACATAATAAATTTGTATGGTGTGTAGTTTGACTCAATAGTTTAAATTTTTAAAAATATTAAAATGACTAAATTATTTGACCTATTAAAATATAAATAATAATCATAAATAACACTAATTAGAGTTGGCACAGCATATAATAACATAGACCAATTTATTATTAGTCATGTAAACGGAAAAAAATGAAGTCAAAAGATAATTTGGAGTAAGAAAAACGAAAAGAACATCCAATGTCGCATCTAACACGAGCAAGCCAGAAAAGAAAAAGTCGAGGGGTTTCAACGCACATATTTTAATAACTCAGGGGGTTCGTGCATTTTTTACAATAACTCAAGGGATTTTGTGCACTTTTTTTTTGTAACTCAGTGACTAATTTAATAACTCAAAGGGGTTCCGCGCACATTTTTTAATAACTCAAGGGGGTTTGATACTAATTTGTTAACTGGAGGGGGTTTTGTGCATATTATAATAACTTAGGGGGTATTTTACATTTAACCCGATCGAATTGTGAGATCGGAGTGTTAAAGAAATCCAATCTTTTTTTTCATGTCCATATAGGTTATATTATTTTCAACTGAAAATCACACCATTTCAGTCAAAGTACAGTACAGTTCAACTCAGCTTAATTATAATTTATATTCTACTTCAATTCAATTCAGTTCAGTTAAATTTAATTTAATTCAATCTATTTCAGTTCAGTCCAGTAAATCTCAGTTGAAAAGAACAAAACCTTATGCGCAAATGCAAATTGTACTTTCTTCTCGTTTGGACTTAATTACAAATAACTATACTTCATAATCCTAGAAATGCCCAAAATGTAAATGTTGAATGAATTTGCATGAATATAAAAATGTCAGAATGATCGATCCTAAGTCACCTGGAGCATGAGTGATGGTGTGAACGAAAGCGGGAGTGTAAATAAAAAATCGTCAAAACTTATAAATATATGAAGACGAGAGCGCCTTAAAGCGCGTTACAATAACTATATAAAATACGTTTTACTATACTAAATATTTAGTTTAAAAAATATATTTTAGATTAAATATGAATTTGTAACCTGTAAAATCTACATGCATATAAGTTGAAGTTATTGCTCTACGACTTCGATAAACAATAGAATTAAATTAAATAATTATTATAGAGCGAGCTAAAAGCATAAAGCGAACTAAAAATGTCAAGTGGTTTAAAGTGCGAGCGTCAATAGTTTAGATGATTTAAAGTGATTTAGGATCGAATTCTTTTGTTTTTTTTTAAAAAAAAGGAACAAAGATTACAACTACTCATTATATTAATCCTAAACCATCTTATATCTTCATTAAGAATCAAACATTGCACTTACTCCTCACTCCAATTCTATTCCACTGCACCACCTTATGACTCTCTAGAATTGAATTCTTTGTGTTAAACTTAAATATAAATTATTTTATATATAAACATAAATGCATGGATCAAAATTATCCATTGTGTAAACACAGTTGGCAAATCACTCTATCAAAATTCAAAATACATTATATAATTTATTTTTTTAACTGAAAATTCATTTAGTTAAGTTATAATATATTTAATTTTTTATTTCATACCCTGAGTTCAATACATTGAGTTCAATACATTCATCTATACTTTTGAATTCCATTTTATGGCGGACAATTTGATATACTTAAAGTTTTTGACTAATCTAATTGATACCCAACCTAGCAGGGTGAATTGATGAAATGATGATGGGACGTTTAATTTCTGACAGCCAAAATCTAGTGCTAAAAGTGAAGTATCAAATTATGGTACGTACGTACTGCCACTTCGAGGTATGAAACAAACGAAAGAATCATATATACACAGGACGGAACATTTTTTTAAAAAATAAAACACTAGTGTAATTACAATACGATACGATGATGTTTTAAGAATATCTATCTAACAAATATTAATACTGTTGCTTAGTATATGCTAACAATAATTAATGGCAGAGTGAGACAGAAATGCACGTGCATTCCCCGTAATCGTCGAGATTTTTGAGTCAAAAGATGCAGGGCACGTGCCTCTTTGGTCAAAGGTCAAAGGGACCAGTGATTACATTGCACGAGTTTGTATCATTTCTTTTCGTTTTTTAAACTAAATAATCAACTAATTAGGTATTGTTTAGTAATAATTAATTGTTTGTGTCAGATAAAAATGGAAAAAGAGCGTATAAATGAGAAATCTAGGAAGTCTAGGATAAGGACGATGATGAGGGACGCTATACTTTTGATCAAATCCAAATCTTTTCACACCAATGTTAAGGATTTCTTCTTTTTATTAATTATAAATTTTTATCATTTTATAAAAGGTTATACAGCAGTAAAGAGTGAAGAATTATTAAAAATTGAGCAAATAGAAAATCACTACATTTACACTCTTTGTTTCTCATAAACTACTTTTTAAGAATATTTTTATAAAATAACTCGTCAACTTTGATGTATGTAATTTTTGAAAAGGGAAAAATTAATTTTTAATATTATTATATGTGTTGACAACGAAGTGTAGTTCAGATGATAAGACGATTGAATTCCAACCAATAAATCGAATGTTTGAGTAATCGTTTAAAAAAGATACTATGTTAAGTTGAAATTATTGACTGAATACATGACATGATGCCAATCATGGTTTGCATGTTGTCAATTTGTTCATGTTTTTTCTCTTCCTTAACTAGTAATTATACCGTCTTATAATTAAAGATACCGAAAGGAAGCAAAATATATTTCGATCATGTGTTGAAAACTTCTTTAACTTTTACTAATAAGTACTAACATTCATTTCATATGTATAATTATAAACGAATTACACCTAGTTCTTCCAATATTTTTGTTAATTGAACTTTCGTCCTTTAATTGTAGTACATATTTCATAAATTAATTATAAAATAATTCAAAAGTCAAAATGCTGCCAAACACATCTTTAATTTAAACTTCTAAAAAATTTATATTTTCATCATTAATATACAAATTATTATAGATTTGATCTAAACAATTTTTGTATTTACTCAATAAGTTATTTTCTATTTTCAAACTCACCTTCAAAAACTGTAAATAACATTCTTTGAAAAATTAATAAATATTTTAAACATAAACATCCATTATGAAATAAAACAAAAAAAAATGAAAAATATATGAATAAATTCATATTTACGTGCTCCGTGAAAATAACATATACGGATACAATAATTTGAAGATTTCTCGAATGGAAGTTTTGAAGTAAATTACAAAGAAAAAAATAAAGAAAATTATAATACACATACAAAAGATTAATTTGTTAATAATCTTGAGATTTATTTTATAAGGTTCTGATATCTTTTACTTCATTCCCCACAAAACAAGGTACCACTATTAGTATGTTTATTTTCATATCTTTATTATTTTTTGGAAGATTATATTTGAAACATCATTTTATTTTATTTTTATAAATAATTTTATATTTTTAGAAGTAGTTAAAAAGTAGTTTTCTTTATTTAATTTATTCAGTTTTAACGTTTAATAATTTGAAAATGTAAAAAGAAAGAGAAGGAAATTAAAAATTAAAAATAAGATCAAGTAAAATTTGAAATAAATAATGAACTAATATGTTATTGTTAAAATTATGAGGACCGATCTGTAATTAGGTGGTTTATTGAGGAGAGCTGGTGTAATTTTTTTAATTATTATAAAGTAATAATATAGTTTTAAATATTATATTTATATCGATATTTAATTTGTGACAAATCCTGCCAATACAAACTTCATGGCAGCGGGAGCTTTTCCGTCCAGCTGCAGCCCGAATATGATGCAGCAATGGAGGCCACCGGAGCCGGGCAAAATTAAAATTAACTATGACGCCTCTATCAGTGCCGACAGGAACGGAGCAAGTACTGGGGCCGTCGCCCGGGATGATTCAGGTTCTGTTCTCGCTTGGAAACGGGATTTCTATCCGTTTATTACCCATATTGAAGGGCTGAGGCTCTGGCAGCGAAGGAAGCCCTGATGCTGGCCTCAACATTTGATTTTCAAAACATCATGGTAGAAGGAGATTGCAAGAATTTAGTTTCCCAGTTACAAAATCCAGGGAACCTACTTTCAGCAGCTGGACCCGAAGACTCTATCATTTTAGCTCATTGTTTTGCTGCTGTTTCTTTTGGTTTTGCGAGGAGGAGTGGCAATCAATTTGCCCACTTGCTAGCTAGTTGTGATAGTACTGAGTTATGTGGTACTAATACTTTTCCCATTGTAAACCCGAATTTATCTGTTCGATTGCCAGAACAAAAGTTTATTTAAAAAAAAAAAAAACCTGCCAATAGTTTGTAGTTTTTATAATATTAAATATATCTTGACATTCGAAAGTGAACACAATTTTTCATCACGCCCTTTTATGTTTGAACTGTCGTTCTCATGTCAACATTGTAGGTGATATGCATATGCATATACAGATTAGAAAATTACGAGTTCATTTTATTTTTTTAATTTCACACCCTAGGGCTACGAGGATATTTTACTAGAAAAGTCATGTAACACCAAACATTGTAGGTGGAGTCACGTTTTTCTAGCATAGTGTATTTTTGTAGGGTGTGAAATACAAAAAAGATGATAACATCTCTATACAAGAGGCAAAGAATTTTATGTTTTTAAGATAAATATATTTTTTTAATTTAATGAACTTTATCTTTATAAAAACTGAAGAATATTAAGAGTCCTAAGAGGACACGAGGAACAAACATATGTTAAAGCATAAGTTTAAAGTTTTAAAGATATTAATAATATTTTAGGTATAAACATTTCATATCGCTTTCTATATATATATATA
>JAYMSP010002779.1:0-22519 GCA_036897095.1 Plantago elongata
AATCCCATGAATGACATAGTCTGAGTTAAAATAGATGGCCTATTTGAATGAAAATGGTAACTCCAAATAATATTCAGATATCAATGATCGATCAATACTGATTTGAAAATCTAGTAAAGAGATATGACATATCGGTATATATGGAACCAAGAAATGAATAAGCATATGCAAAATTCGATGAACATGTAATTGGGGATCTTACATGTAAGTCCAGTCAATGACATCATGGTGATGATGATGGAAAATGAGCTCATGGACTTTAGGTCCTTTTGATCAAACGAATTCGAAATCTGTTGTACAATTAATGGCTTGACATATAAGTTATATGATTTGAGAAATTTCAATGAGGGGAGATATTATCTTTGAAGTAAATCCTAAAAGGAGACTAAAAGTATCATGTCGACGAACATTGATTATATGATGAAAGTTCTTGAGGAACTAAGGTTTCTTATTATGTAAACCTCTATGAACAATTGAAGTACGATATCCGATTCTCATGACTCGTACTGAAGTTTTGAGCAAGAGAGTAATTATTACAAGGATTATTATCACTATCTCTGTGACATGTACATTCCAGAAGTACCACAATGAATTGAGCTATCAAGAGTTACAATGATTCTTTCTATATCTCCTGAAGAAGTATTTGAAGCTTTCTTCCTGAAGAAGACAAGGCGTATATTATAGAAGTACTTTCGCGATAAGAAGATTATACCGAAGTACAAATATCTGAAGATTTTCTCAACCGCATCACATTCGACATCATCAATTGAGAAGATGGTTTGGAAGATTTAATTTACGACATTCGAAGAATTGAAGTGATACTTTAATCAGGGGAGTTGGATACGCACGGCACTCTTTTTCCCTTTGCTAGGTTTTTATCCCACTGGGTTTTTCTTAGCAAGGTTTTTAACGAGGCAGTATCTATTGCGTACCAACTATCACTAACTCTTGTTCATTCAAGGGGAGTGTTAGAGAATAAATGTACAAGAGTTAGTATTGGGTTAGCTAGACTGTTATATGCTCAACTGTTACAGGATCTCTAGAAGCTTCTATCTATTCTATAAATATATACTTGTACTCTCTCATTATACACATCAAAATAGTTCTATTCTATTTTCTCTCAACACAAACTAATTTAAACAAAGTACTATTTGCCATTTGTATACATATATAAAATGGGCCCCGAAAACAAGTTGGGCCATGTGCGGAGGGTCTCCTTACACATGCTCAGATCTGGCCCTGACTAGTATGAAGGCCATTTTTTTTGTAGTTCCAGAACCTTAAGAGAAAATTGCATTTCTGCGTTTAGCACCTAAAATACCGTGAAGATGTACCAAAGTTTGTCGTGCTTTCTCCTCTAGGCCTGACTCATGGAATTTTAGGTGCTAAACGCAAAAATCTTGTTTAGCTTTAACATGAACAACCCTGTAATTTTTCATAACTCAGTCTTGCTTTTCATAGTTATTGAGTTTGTGGGTTTAGTTTTCATTAAACATAATAGATTTTTCATAATTTTTTTAAGGGGAGGCTTAAAATCAGAGGCTATCAAATGATGCCTCATGACGGGGATGTCCTTTCAAGAGTAGCAAAATTTCCACTGTCAGATGTTGTTTATACTAATAAATTTTGGATGCACAGGGGCAAGATAGCCGAGGTAATGATGGGCTATTTTAGTACATCTCCTTATTCATATTACCTATAAAACGTGATAATTTTTTATCATTTGTTTATTTTTAATTTTTTGTAAGGAATTTATAAACCCCCAGAAGGAATAAAAATCAAGTTCAAAACGATGGCTAATGCATCAGATGTCATCCTCCATGTTGTGATGGTTATTGATTGGTGAGAAGATGAGAAGGACACCAAGTTCTTTATTACTCAGAATAGTTGGGGTGAGGACGGGGTTATTTTGGATACGCCAGGGTCTCAGTTGATAGTCTTCACTTTTTCGGATTTCCTTACGGGACTCATTTCGTCAAATGGGAAGACTTGTAAGTTTGTTTAGTGGGAACTGGGAGGCCTCTTCTATGTGAGGTACAGTTAAGCTTTGCGTTTTGTCTTGTTATTTTACATCCCCTTCAGTTTTCTGCACAATTGGGAACATTAACTCATTAAGCTTACTCCTGTTTTGATTTGTTGTGTGTCTGCTTCTATTCAATTAGATTAACCCTACTTCTGCCTTGTTTGTGTTTTAGTTCAAGCTCACGCATGTGTCTTATTTTTAGCACAAGTGTTGTTTCCTTTCCTTAATCCTGTTTTCCCTTGTGTCCTGTGTTTCAATATTTCCTTACTTGATTTGTTTTCCAAATAATTGGTTTCAGGTTACTGCTTCAGTTCAGTCTTCTGGAATATAGCTTCGGCAATACGGTTGATGGTGGAGTTTTAGTTTTATTAAGGACATGTATGCCGATTGCCGAAGTCGTAGAGAATATTGGTGCGCAAATTTACTAGAATCGGAGTTGCAAACTGTTGATCATATACAGGATGAACCTTGGAAAATGACACGTTTGTGAATAGTAGTGTTGAAGGGCTTTGACCAGCCTGATAATACATGCCAGATCTGGGCTTAATTGTGCCAAATCACAATCTCTTCTCGACTTATTCTAATAGCATAGCAAACTGGTGTGTAGGAGTGGTTATACAAAAATTTCTTTTTATATTTATCCTTATAATTTTGACTAATAATTGACACTCACGCATTTTTACTTGCTTTAGCTCTAAAATTTAGGACTCAACTTTGTTTTACTATATATAGGTAGTATTAAAATTTTCTTAACTTATGTTTGCTCATCCGATTCTTTTTCTTGATTTTTGCAAAGTATTAATGTTGAGAGGTTTAAGGTTTTTGTTTGCTATTAATATCCATAATTTATAACAACAAAATTAATATACAATGACAATGATAAATATTTAATATTTACATATTTAAAATACATTTTACATATTATTTTATAGCATACAAAATGATTTTGCTTATCATACAAGGAAAGCATAACAAAGTTTTATAAAATTAAAAATTATAATTGATATATTTATTTAATGTATGCACGTATAACGGGCACACATATACTAGTATATAAAAAAATCCAACATTCATTAACAGTTTAACATGATATTGTAATACAGATAATATTGAGTAACTATAATGTTATAACTTAATAATTCATGATTAAATATAGAATTATTGTTCAAAATATCTTTATCTCAATTAAAATTTTAAAAAGGAATACAGACTTATTACAGGAATGTACACACCTCAACATAAATTTTGGCAAATTTTGGCCCACAAGATTGTGCCCTGGCATAAGTTACAGGCCCGTAAGCTTGGCATAGATATATATTAAATAATCTAAGTATAAATATTACGCTCCCGTTCCACGATAAATGACCTTCTACTTTTAACATAAATTTTAATGTGCAGTGTAAAATGTTGAGGGCAAAATATACATGAGTGTAAGTGTGTTAAAAATATTATCAAAATTAAAAATGAGATATTTATAATGGTACGTCTATAAAAAGAATACGAGATATTTGTTTATAAAAAGAATACGAGATATTTATTCTGGGTGAATATTACTCTCTTTCTTTCATACTAATAGGTTTAGTTTGACCTTTTCGATCATTCACTTTTAACCTCGTCCATAATTTATAAAGTAAGTATTCAATTGTCCAATTTATCAGTCCACCATTGTCATTTATAAAGTAAGTATTCAAGTATTAGTTGCATTCAAACCGTCCACTCTCATTATTTATGGTACGAGGCAGAGGAAATAAAAAGTTAGGACGTAACATAAAGACTTGTCATTGAATGGATATGTCGGCTTCCTTTCGTAAATTAATTGATAGTTCATAAGGTATAAGGTAGTTGGTAGGTTACTAGCTTCAATTAACTAACTTTCGCGTAATAAGTTTAGTATAAAAATAAGCTCACTAAATTTATTCAATAATTGATAAACTTGAGCTAAACAATGTCGACATATGTATAAAGGCTTCATTTGGCACAAACTCATCAGCTCGATGAGCTTTTTTTTTTAACAAATATGTTGTGTGAACATCTAACTAGTAGTTGATAAGATATATATACTGTATGAACAATTTATGCATGGAAGCTATATTTAACACTAGTTTTTTTTAACTCTACGAGCTTCCTATGCCACTGACCAAAGTTGATTTACACTCCTTTCCAATTAGAATCACAGCCATATCGGAGTTATAGAAAATCTTCTATTGGAGTTGTGATTCACTGCTCCATCGAAGTTGATTTACACTCCGATCGAGATGGAGTCACAACTCTGTCGGGGCTTGGAGTTGTGATTCACAACTCCATTGGAGTTAAGGTCGAGTTGTAATCACATCTATGTTGGATATATTGTGCAACCCTTTATAACTCCAGTTCAATTGGAGTCGTAAAACTTCCGATCTATTGATGTTGATATTTAAGTCCGATCCAATAGTTTTCATACTTGTTTGAAGTTTTAAAAAAGTTTATGGGTTGTCAATAGAGGATTAGGTTTTCTTAAGGGAGTTGAATTGCAGTTCACCTTATTTTAGAAAAAGATAATTGACGGGTAAATAAAAGTAATTGATTAAAAGAAAATCAAAGAAAGACAAAAAATCAAAATAAGGAGTGGCATTTCGTTAACAACTTCAACTTTATACTCTACATATGCAAAAATCAGATCCATATCATCCTTTTTGTTGACTTTTAGACCTTTTATAATTAATAAAGTTTGTCAATTTCATGTATATAGACTCCTTTTAATGGTAACTATGTGAACATAATTTAAGGAGTAATATATTTAATTTTTCATCGGAATATGAACAATTAGTCAACTGAACAACCACATCGCACATCATTAATGGTGGGACATGCCTTGATGCATGAGAAGATACTACAAATTGTACTTGTATTGTTGGAGCAACCTATTTTAGATCAATTTTGATTTTCTTATAATTTTATATAAAGTCTCACGAGAAATAATATATATCTAAATATGATCTATTTTATAAACAAAACAACTCATATTGTTATTTAAAACGTAAATGTTGTTAATTACATAGAATGTGTATATTAGGAGACCTGCTCAATCCCCTATGTTCATATTAGGTAATTATGCATTAATTATTAAGTAACTTATCTCATAAAGTCTCGACAAAGTGTAACTAAGTTGGTAACACACTTCACCTCTAACTAATAAGTTGGAGTTCGAGTCACACTTTACCAGTTTAAAAAAAAAGAGATAATGTCTTTAAATTATTTATTTAGAAACGGACATATATTTTCAAGAAAATCGTCGATATTATTATTAAAAAAACATGTGTTATCAATTATTTTTTTTTACATTTTTATTAATAATATTGAGAGTTTAATTGATAATATAAGTTGTCTGTTATGTGCATAAATTATAAGAAGACCGTATCTTATATTACTGTTTGTGTGTTTCCTCTTGGACTACCTCGTAGTGTAGTGCACTCTTCTCGAAAGGCGACCCCAAAAGAGGCGGGAATGAAGGGTGAGTGAAATTGGAAAACCCTACCGATTTTGTCTATCTGCCCAATTCAAACAACTGACTTAATTGTTTCTCTTCAATCCTCTGCAATGGGAATCAAGGTACTCGATTAACCAATTCTCAGCTTATGTTGATTGTGTAATCCAAAATTAATGTTGCCGTTTTCTAGGGTTTAACGAAGCTATTGGCGGACAATGCCCCCAAGGCTATGAAAGAGCAGAAATTCGAGAGCTACTTCGGCAGGAAAATCGCCATTGACGCTAGCATGAGCATCTACCAATTCCTTGTAACTATATTTTCTACTTCTAACTCGTTTCTCAGTTGAAAATGATGAGATGTGTTTCGCTTAAGTGTTAGTTAGTCAGGTCAGGTAGCCCGTTGCTTATTTTATGCCGTATCGGGTTAATTTGAGGAACTTGCATATGCTGCAATTGATGTCAGATGTTGTGTTATTGAGCTTTCATCTCCTAAAAATATGTTAGTTTTAGTGAAATTCTTTCGAATAATTCTTTTATTTTTTAACTTCACAGTACTCCAATATTTTTGGACGATTTGACACGCTTTAGATGCAACAGTTTAACACTAGTGTAAAATATACATCACTGCCTACCCAAGTGCTCGGAACTCTACCTTGTCAGAGTGGAAAACGTGTTTTGTACAAGGCCTACTCTAGATGTGCATATCTTTTCAACACTGGTCTCTCAAATGTGGGTTAGTGTTTTTGGTGCCAACGTGAGACGTGGACAGGGGTAGCCTCATACCTTGCTCACTTGGGGCTTTTATTAGCTGCATGCCCTGAGATAAGTGCCATCATCTACGTATCATCACTTTGGACCTGAGATTAGGAAGTACTAGGCCATATCATATCCTTGTTTTACTATCATGATCAGGCAAACCCACTTGCCTTTGATGAATGCTTTTTACGAGATGAAGGCATATACTTGAGATGATGTGATGCACCAATTAAAATTTACATTACCAACATGTTTTATAGAGTGTTTTGATTTGAACTTGTTAACAAGGTGAGCTGGTTATTTTTTTTTAATTTTATAACTTATAAGTGCATGATGTTCACAGATTGTCATTGGGAGAAGTGGTACTGATATGCTCACTAATGAGGCAGGCGAAGTGACTAGGTACATGCTGTCTCTACCTACAAACCAATGTTTGTCTTGAGAACCTATTTAAAGGTTTGACAATAGGCTGCAGTTAAATGCTTAGTTATCATTCTTCAGGCCTTGTTTTCTGTATGAGTTCATTTTCAGTTAATGCTGCCCTTCTTTAAAAATATTAACGTTTCACTTCTGCATATATAAGTTACAATAATAAGAAGTATATAACTGGTTTCCAGGTTGGACAATTGGGGCTGTTTTATAAAAGGTTTTCATTGACATTATAAGATATGATTTTAAATGATTTTTATAGAATATAAAGTGATACCATGAAAATCTCATGTGGATAAAACGGGATGAGTATTGGATAAAAATTTAGAACTGAAAAGAAAAGTAAATTATACAAGAAAAACTATAATTGCTGCGAAATAATTCAATTAAGTGTTCTCTTCTTTACTACAAAACACATCCGACTGAGATAAAGAAAAAGTGGACATATTTGAGCAAATATCTGAAATAATTATAATTTGTCTTACTTTCCGACCTATTAAATTTTATAGGTATAGTGCCTCAGTTACTATATTTTGCTTCAAAAGTTCAAATTGATTCTATCTCATCGGAGGTCATTAAAACACGTAATATTGTTGTAGAGCTTGAGGCACATACATGCCGAGCCATTTATTTGCAGAAGCAGTCTCACATGTTTGAACATTTATTTGTGAGTATACGTTTCAAGCTGCTAGTTTGATTAGCTTAGATGTGTTATGCTGCCTATTTTACCAAGCTAACTGCTATTTTTTCATTCTTTCTACTGCACCTGAGTGGTTTTTGTATCTAACTAGTGCCTCTTTAGTCATTTGCAAGGGATGTTCACGAGGACCATCAGACTTTTGGAAGCAGGAATCAAGCCTGCGTAACTTTCACCAAAACTTCCACTATTTATTCACTGTTTCTTTGTCTTGTTATTTCTTTCCCCCCCTTATTAATACCTTTGTGTTAATTTAGATACGTATTTGACGGGAAGCCTCCTGACATGAAGGGTCAAGAGCTTACCAAACGGTATTTGGTTCTCCATTTATGGTGATTGTTGCCCTGCTTAATGTTTATAATGTTTGGGTCTCTAATAGAGATTTGATTATGTAATGCAGACTTTCTAGAAGAGCTGAAGCCACTGAAGGCCTAACTGATGCTTTAGAGGTAAAAGATGTCTATTTCACTGTCCTTGCATGCGACTATTATTTTTTTAGCATATTGTCCTTGCATCATATGCTTGTGCTGTGGTGGCTGATCAACCCTGATCTCCCTTTTTTGTCATGTTTTTCTGCTATATGAAGAATTCTCTCACATGACAATTTTTTTCCTTCTTGCAGAAAGGAAACAAGGAGGATATTGAAAAATTCAGTAAACGAACTGTAAAGGTGAGTTTATTGGAATTAAGACCTCTCTATCATCAACACCCCCCCCCCCCCCCCCCCAAAGAAAAAAAAGACAGCACAATTTTTTTATTATGTATTAATTTCTTCTAGCTCCAGTGGTTCTGATAACCCTAGACTTTATTATTCTTTCAGGTAATACACCGTATATAGTTTTATGTATACTACAAACCTCATGGATGCAGAGGCAAATAATTTTTTTTAATCTTGCACATTTGCTTATGATGCATTTACTTATCTATCTTTTTGCTTGACATGTATGTTAGAAACTTTTATCCGATTCTAATATAAATGAATGAGGATGCATTATGGTAATTAACTTTGGTATGTTTCAATGTTGGCAAACAGGTTACAAAGCAGCATAATGAAGACTGCAAAAAGCTTCTTAAACTGATGGGAGTACCCGTCATCGAGGTGATACAGTGAAATGAGTGGCTTAGTAAACTTTATTTATTTTCATGAAGTAGTCAATGCTTCTTCACTCAGAATGGCACCATGTATGGTCCAGAAAAAGCGTTTTCTTTCCTTTCAGTAATATATTCATCTGTATCTTGCGTAGGCTCCATCGGAAGCAGAAGCACAGTGTGCTGCACTTTGTAAAGCAGATAAGGTAAATACATACACCTGCTTTCTAGAAAATTATAGAACTTCTGCATATGGATTTCTAGATATTATTACACGTGTCATTGGCTTGGCGACTGCATAAGTTGTAATGTAAATTTAGCATTTTAAACCTTTCTTTGCAGGTTTATGCTGTGGCTTCTGAAGACATGGATTCTCTGACTTTTGGAACTCCTAGGTTCCTCCGCCATTTGATGGATCCAAGCTCCAAAAAGATCCCAGTGATGGAATTTGAAGTCCCTAAGGTACTAAGAAATTACTACAATACTACTTTCCATTTTAATAAAATGACATTCTAGACTTTGTGAACCTTTGTTAAATAAATGAGATTCTATTTCACACCTTTCAATTCCATTTTTTGTTCCTAAGCATTAAATCTAACTTAATTATTATGCAATTTATACTCATACAAATCATAATCATTAGGGTTAATATGGATGGACACAAATTCGTTAATTAATGTGCACAATGCTAGAATGTCATTTTTTTAGAACTTGGAGCGAGTTTTATATTGTAAATTTACCGCTTCTGATTCAGTATTATGTATCAGATTTTGGAGGAATTGAACCTAACCATGGATCAATTTATAGACCTGTGCATTCTTTCTGGCTGTGATTATTGTGACAGCATTAGAGGTAACGGTGCTCGCTACCAGTTCCTTTCCTTTTCAATTCATCTCCTGTGTTTCTTTCGGTGCTTGCAATTGAGGTGTAAAGTACAACACACTTGCTGAGGTGAAAGATACCTTTTTAATTTGCATACCTTCTATGGGCCTGCCTTGGATTTCTGCATTGCTACAAAATAAACATAAGAAAGGAATATGAAGTTTTTTTTCTCTACATTTGTTATAACGTAAAAGTAGTGTATACCTTTTGTTTCCTAGGTTCACTACTTCACTTCTAACTTTCTGTACGTTTCTTTCTGGTGGAGAGAACCATGTATATTGTTTGCTCCATGATAGAAGTCACTAAGACATGCTCTATTTCTCAGGTATTGGAGGACTAACTGCTTTGAAGCTGATACGCCAACATGGCTCGATTGAGAACATTCTAGAGAATCTAAATAAAGAAAGGTGCTTTATTCTAACAATTCAAATGCTTCACTCATGTTGCCAATTCATGCTGAAATTCACTTGAGTTGAATACATTCGAAGGATGCACTATTTTTCACCTTCCATGATTGTAATTGAGAATAAAGGTAGCTTGGGAATAATCAAGCAAGATCATTAATCTTAAGCAGTTTTCTCTGGGCATGTTTCTTGTTTTTTTTATTTTCTATACTCATTAACAACTTGACTCTGATATTTACTGTCTAATCCCCAAAGGCTGTTTGATTAACGAAGAAAACTGAACCTTTATTAATCAATGAGTTGGTCTTTGCATTAAGATTGGTAGATAGCCTTTTAGTTGTATGCAGATGATCTTTTTCTTTGTAGATAACCTTGAAGGAACATGATATATCAGATAGACACATCCTTAAGGAACAAGATATATCAGATAGACATATCCATGGATTTGTCGAAGTGCATTTTCTTTTAATTAAGTTCTTAACTTTGATAAATCATATTTAATTATCTTGTTTGTACAGATACCAGGTACCCGAAGACTGGCCATATGATAAATCATATTGAATTATCTTGTTTGTACAGATACCAGGTACCAGAAGACTGGCCATATCAAGAGGCTCGAAGGCTCTTTAAAGAACCTGATGTCTTTGCCGATAATGAAATTGAGCTTAAATGGACTGCTCCTGATGAAGAGGTAATTAACTTTCCGTAATTGTGTAACTTGAACCGTGCATTTCCTGTTACGAATGTTGGTCAATGAGCATTTCTGATAAATGTTATTCTTTTAGGGGCTGATGAACTTTTTGGTGAAAGAGAATGGATTCAACAGCGATAGAATAGCTAAGGTGTGTCTGTCTTATTTTATCCTTATTCTGACCCCAACCTCGTAACAAATGAGCAACTGGTTGGCTAACTTCATATCTTGATTTAGTCAATAGAGAAGATCAAGGCTGCCAAAAACAAGTCCGCCCAGGGCAGGTATGCACTGATTTCAGTATAAAATCAACTTAGGTTTAATGCTTTTTATGGATTTCACTTTCTAACACTTCAATAATCTGGCAACAGGTTAGAATCATTCTTCAAGCCAACTGCTTGCTCATCAGTACCTCTAAAACGGAAGGTATGTCTCCTTATTAAGCTCAAAACTATATATATTAGTACAATATCACAATTCCAAAAGTATGGCTGTATAATATCATGATGCTAGTGTTTTGGATGGATTCTCTCCTCGGTGTTCTATGGTATTCTGCATATTTACTTGCTATATTAAATTTTGTTGGTCGTGAAGTGCCATTAAATAAAATTGCCCATCACCTAGCTTTTTACAAAATGGTTTCAATTTTCATGTCATGCTAACAAGTCAAGAATTTGTACTCCCTGGAAGGCTGACCCTTGAGACCACAGCTTTGCAGGGTGCTAAAAGATGGTAATACTTTATTCACAGAAAATTCACGGTTCTTCTATGTACATCGACCCACTAGCTCTTTGTGAAGTAAAATCAAAATTTGATTTTCTTTTCGGTTCTTGCTCATTGGTGGTGGAACTATTTTGCTTGAATCAATGACCATACATGCTCCTTGAAGAAGTTTACCTTGCAAACCTCACAACGTTTTCAATTTAATGAACAAGTAGTTTTTTTTCCTCAGGAAGACCTTTTACCCTTCATATTGAATCAATTAGTTACACCATCTAAAGCTGTTGTCTAGGCAATTCCCACAGTATCACGTCACTTGGAATCATACTCCGAGTACGTCCAGACCATGTCCTTTCAATCAAGCATATACCACCATAACTGATTGTCTAACATGGAATGCTCTCTGAACTTGCACAAAATTATACTCTAATTGTTAATGATTTTGGTACTGGACGGCAGGGGGCTACTTGTACTCTTGCAATTCCAAAACAACTAATGAAGCCTAAGCTGTACTCCACGGAAGCATTCTTGCATTCCAAGCCCAAGTCTAATCTCAGCTTAGGAATGCCATCTGTTGATCTGGGTTTGAAGCAGACCATGCTGTTCTCAAAAGCTTAGGCTATGCTATATGAAGTTGACAGACATGGTGAACCTGGATCTCAAAGTACTTTTGTGTTTTAGTTAAGCCACACATAACAAGTTGTTAAAAAGTAATGATTAGGAGTTACTTGTAAATGATAGCCACAAGATCTTCACTGTAGAACACATTTAGCTTGTGTTTACTAGGAGAGTTGGATACTGTAGCCCCGTAAATCATGCTTGTGTAATTTTAACATCAAGTCAGATTATAGGGAGAAGTCTCATACATCATCACCATAATATAGTCGTGGTATTGTTTTTTTCTTTTCTGACTGGGTGGTAACTCAATTACAGGAAACAACAGAGAAGACTGAGAAGGGACCTGTAAACAAAAAGACGAAAGCTGCTGGGGGCAGGATGAAGAAGTAATGTATGTTCTAATGAGTGATCCTGACTTGCATTTCATATGAAACCTGAATTAATTTATCTAATCTTTTGAGATTTTAGATACTGTACTAATTCTGTTGGTGACATTTGCAACCTGAACATTGTTCCACATTTTAACTACTCAACTCGAGCTTGTGTTATTTTTGTTGAGGATAGGCATCAAGATAGTTTTCCGTTGGGTTAAATGCCTATGGATTTTTTTTTTTAAAACAGAAAAGTAATTTGAACCCTAACCTATTGGTTGGAGTTAGTTTGGAGCTGAAGCGTATTACAAACTAAGCTGTCCTTCATTGTTCATGGTTAACATTGCATTTTGATTTTAACTCTCCAATAAACTTCGACTTTAATTATAAATTACTCTTCAATTGTAATAGTAAATGATTTGATAAATTTTTAGTTTAAGAGTAATTTGTGGTCAAAGTCAAAGAGTGTCGTGAAAATGGAATGATTTTTCTTTTTTTTTGAAATAGAGTAATAGTTAGAATTGATTTATTGAATTAGTTTGTCATTGTGAATGGATAATTTGTTTTACTACTATTAGTTAACATATTCGCCTGCAAAATGCTTCCCTAGTTGCCATAAATTTCCAAGGAGAAACCAGAAAACAAGCGGCATGAAATTAACTATCATTTAATCTAGAGTTGTACAATTGTAGAATGGGCAAGTGCACATTTTCCTTTTTATCAAAGCATTCAAATTTCATATCATCAGGAAACTTACATCACCAAGTCTGAAGGTAAATTTCCGTCTCCACTCTCCACCCTCATTAACTCGACAATTATGAACTAGTGAGTGAGCTAAAGAGTTACCAGAATTTCAATCTATCAAAATGTGTAATAGAAATTCGAATATCATCAATGAAAGCTCCAGAATTTGAGAGTACGGGCCTTGAGACGGTAACAACTGAATCACTGTCTGGCAATTTTCCTTAATAATTACATCCCGCAACATGATACCCGTCTGATTGTTTATGTGATGCAGGTAAAATCAGTTAACTTAATAATTGTAAAATTGGGTTTTTCGCTGTTTTGTTTTTCCAACACATTTTCCCAGAGTGAAAGAATGGGTCAAATCACAAACTTAATTGATTTTTAGCTAGCTTACATTGATCGTTGCTTCTAAGTAGGCAAGAATTTAACCAAGTCCTACTCATAGAGTGTGAATATCTTCGAAAGTATGCCGAAATACGGGAATTGTAAACCCTTTTTGCAATTGGTCGGAAGCACTACTTGTAAAGACTTGTCCGTGTATATCCAAGTCTTCTCAATTCTCAAGTCAATAGCTATCAATATATTCCAACACACATAACAACAACACGTCAACTGTTGCTTATCATTTCCAATGTAAAGAATACTCCATGAACATTACAAAGAAACTTTCCTCTCATTTTCCTGCTTATATTTGCAGCTTATTTAAGCAACAACATTATCCAATTGAAAGTATCAAATAACATAAATTTGTATTAGAAGATTATAAACTTCACAAGGCTAAAATGGAGTCACAAGCCATAAATCTGTTTTCCTTAATTTCAACCATCTTATGGTGCATGTATTACAGCTTCATATTGACACTGCAGGATTTCCACTCGTGCTTCAGTCGCGTGTTCCAAATGTTGTCCTTTCCTCTCTTCTACTCAGTGTCATTTGATTCGCATCATGTAGAGGGCAACATCTCAACCTCAGAAGTGACGCATCATGTAGAGGGCAATGTCTCAACCTCAGAAGTGACGATGATGATCACAGGAGAAGACATTGAGCTAGTGATGGAGCGTTTTGGACTGTCGTCATGTGATCAAGAGCAGTTCCAAGGCTCAGTGAATATTACAAACATCTTTGATATTAACGAGCCTAGTTTAGAAGAGATAAGAGAGGCATTCAACTTTTTTGATAAAAACCACGATGGTTTCGTAGATGCAGGGGAGCTGAAGAGAGTCGTGGATTTAGTTAGCGTGAGGACTTACTCTAAACAAGAGTGTGATAGAATGATTGCGGGTTATGATGAGACTGGTGATGGGAGGATATGTTTCCGTGAGTTCGTAAAGCTTATGGAGAAATGTTTCTCATAATCATCTGGTGATTTTGTGTTGCAAGCTCTAGTTGGTGGATAAGTACTTTGGGTTGATCTTGTTCTATAATTGCACTACTTTACAATGTAATATTGGATGAATTACGTTTGAAGAACAAGCATGAAAATGCATGAACATCATCACAAAAGCACAAATCAGACCTAATCTGAAAATGTCATGTTGATTTGAAGTCATTATTTGTAGTCTATTATTACTGTATTAATCACAACTGGCCATTTCAAATTTCCCTCCATTTCAAACCAACTTTTAAAATCAGACAATCACATATATAATTTCCTCCATTGCCAACTTTTATTTTAAGGAAACAAGATTTGCCTGAATTGTTTAATTTCCACATATACTTAAATGGAGGTAAGTTGCAATTTTGGAATTCTATATTGGAATATTAATATATTAAATAACTAAATTACACACTTACCTATAAATTCAAGTTTTAAATGAGATGAAATAGTATCACTCTAAGCTGAATCATTTACATTTTCAGCCCTACCAATCGTTTTTTTTAAATATATATTTTGATATATTTTGAAAGATAAAATTTACTTGGAAGTTACTTTTATAATAGTATTTGTCTATTTGATACCCCGTCTTAAATTGGAAGGCTCATATTTCATTTTCGGCTGTCTTAAATTGGAAGGATCATTTACATTAAAAAAAAAATCTCTCTCGTACTTTATGCATTATATCTCATACTTTATTCACTATTTCTCCTACTTTATTACTTCCTTTACTACTTTTTCACTTTTTTCTTAAAAATTGTGTCCGGTCCCGCGGGACTTTCAATTTGGAACGGAGGGTAGTATTATTTTAAAATTTTTAAAAAAACACGCAAGCTATTTAAAAATATTGTGTGGTAATTTTATTAAATACTCATAAAATTTTTAAGTGTTTTGTAGTAATATGAGGAGGATGACAAAATGCAAATAAGATACGGCGCACGTTGTGTCATGTTTCTGCTGCAGTGCGATGGCGTTGTCCATTGTAGTTCGTCTTAGTCCACATTATTAAGTGTTTTCTATGGAGGAACAAAAATTGTATAATGATCTATATAGCATGCCTTTTTTTTTTATTTTAACACATGCTAATTTAGATGAAATGAACAACCAATCGAGTTGTCATTAGTGTTTAAACTTAGATCGAATAGGAAAAAAAAATTAAACATGATCATTCTAAGTCTTGGTACACAGGAAAATAATGAAGCCAAATATTAGGATGGAGCAGAATGAAAGACACTCTTTAGACATTAATTCAATTTGAGACTCTCCATCTTCCATCTTCACTGTCCTACCACACAACCCACCTCCAGTCCCACGCTCCGGGTCACCCAACCCAAGCCCATCATCCAGCCCCACTATACCTCCTCCACTACCCACCTCCCACCCTCCCGGTTAGCCCCATCGTGCCTCCGAAAATAGTCTCTTAAATGAATAAAATTATTAAGTTGAATGGTCTCTTAAACCATAAGTATAGCTAGTTAGTAAGAAGCTTCAACTCCAACGAATAAATTTAAATTCGAGTCACCTCTATCGTTTAAAAAAATAATAGAACTCGTAATCTAATATATATTAAAATTCATGTCGCATCTCCTCACCAAAACTCAGACAGTCGCGATTGGATTTGGTAAAACGGGCGAATTATTGGGTAAATCAAAAGAGGAGCGTCATCATCAATCGTCAATTCGTCATCACCAAGTAGTCTGTTTCAGAGTGGTGAAGTGTTGTGCAAAATTCTCTGCAATTTAGTTGTTATTATGCTCCTAAATTAACCGCCAATCGCAAAATCAATTGAAAATGAAGAACAGCCCTTGGCGGCGATATGAGCTCTGGTTTCTCGTCCTATACGCCGTGGTTTTCTACGTCATTGTCATCCGTCGCTCTCTTCAGCTTGCCCACGGTTAACCTATTAGCACCGATCTTCTGTTTCTCAGTCTATATACTACCTATATTATTTCAATTTTCGCTAATTGTTTGGTGACTGTTTGTATTTGCAGATCACGGCGCAAAGCTTCACAGTTTACGCCCTGGTTGGCTCGCAGGTCAATATAATGTAAGCTAATTTACATACCGTTCTTTACCATGAGTTTAGGACTTTAGGTCTACTGAAGTTGCGTTCACATAGGAAATGGAGATCACTTGATTTAGGTTTTTGGAACTATTTTGAGCTGGAATTTATGAAGATTGAATGCTGAAGTAGCTACAGTTGTGGATGTCGGGAACGGAAATTCAGACTGTATTAGGATGCTATTATTATAAGTAGATTTTCACATGCACGACTTATATTATTAGTCCTAATGAATTGGTTAGTGGATGATAATTGCATTTTGTGCCTGATTCATGCTTAGGATGTCTCTGATGCTCAATGGAGAAACTTTCGAGGGAACTTACCTATCCTCAGTGTGGTTTTCGGGATTTTTACTTTGATTGCCAGCATGTTCAGAACGGTTTTTAGGTTGATGGCGAATGGAATGTCTGTTGTTTGGCTTCTGATTTCTCTAGCTTATCTGTTGTATCTGCATGGAGCCTGGTATGTATATTAGTAAGCTGCGACTGTAGTGATTTGGGGTGGCTTTATTCATAGCTCTGATGTTTTCCTTTTCTTTCCTTGCAGCATCTTATTTATTATTACTATCGCTTCGGCTAATTTTCTACTAGTGAAGGTGAGTAGTTTTGAATTGGCTTGTTTCCTTGTTGTCATTGTATGGTCCATCAATGTTTTAATAATGTGAATATTGGTTGTAGTTGTGTTTGAATAGGATGTTGGTTCTGGTTTATTAGTAGCTATCCAGGATTATCATTTTAACATTGGTTTTGAGATCTGAGAGATGGTAAGATACTATTATCACAATAGGTAATTTAACAGCAACAAGTTCTTCACCTAAGTCTGGATTAATTTTTTTTTACCCACATGTTAAACAATGATTTGCAGATTTACTTTATTATATAATTGACTACATTGACCTGCTATGTTTTTGTCAACTAGAAATTTGTGAATTTAATGCTTTTTGAATTTTATGTTTGGAGATCAAGCTTTCAAGAGGAATCTTAATAACTACTTTGTAATCCTTCACTTAATTAAATGAAGTTTCTAATTATCTCATGTTTACCAGATGCTTGTTTCTGCAGATTTTCGCAAGGACCAAGTATTTTTCATTTGTATTGTGGACTGTCAACTTATCATTCCTCATATGTAATCGTATTTACGAGGGATATCAGTTCTCCAGCTTTGGGTAAAGTTTAATTTGTCCTAATTCTAAATCTGTCGTTAGTTCTAAGAGACTGGGTTCTTAATATTGTTTTCTTTTTAACCCGATGCAGGGACCGCTGGGCTCACTTGGATAACTTTCGTGGCACTTTCAGATGGCATATCTGCTTTAATTTTGGTATATATTAACATTTCTTTCTGGATTTTAGTAGCTAGCTCCCATGAATCCGGTTGATGTGCCTTTGGCATTACTATTTTGTATCTTCTACCGAACCCCTGGATGTTGCTTTGTTTCCATGATGGCCCCTTTTCATTTATCATGACTTTCAGAAGCCAAATAAATTTGCTAAAACAAACACTGAGCACTAGCAATTCAAAACACTTTCCAGTAATACGACTCCTTCCCTTGAAATTCTAATTTAACTTAGATTTCCGTGGGGCCTTTTGTGATCTAGTCTTTTTGGCAGATAACAAGCATGGTTCAAAAGTTGAAACATATCTAAAACCATGTATAAGATCAATAGATCTAGTTTTACAATAACATCCAAACAATCTTGGCAAAGATAATTGCTCCATTGCAAGTTTGTAATTGTAACTGCTTCCTTCTATAAGTGAGTTTCCTAATAAAGTTTATTAAGAGTTACCTGATACATCAATACCCTGGGGAATTAGGTACCAGTACTTCCACACTAATACACAATTCTTTGGGCGACATACTCTTTCTCTCACAGTGGAATTATAGTTATTTTTGTCTTTCCTGAAGGCATATCTTAACTGTTTTGTGACATAGCCATAAATTGATTATTACTTATGCTATCATTGATTTTATTATTACCCAAGAGCTTACTTGTATTCTAAGGCTTCAGAAAAATCAAACGTACTAGTGCATGAACTGGTGTTTCTTTTTGAATACTATACCCTGTATTTAAATGCTTCAATAGGTACATATCGTGGATTAATATTACGTATCATGTATCAGACATAGTTCGGATTAAGTAGCCCTGGTTTATTCACTTGTGCTAGATTTTCCCTCAGTTTAGATGCATGCATGAATCTATCCTCGCTTAGAGAAAAAATTGACATACATTTTATTGAGCCTAACCAACATTAAATATATAGAACAAAGATGCAACCGTTGGATTTTGGACCACTCTTAATCGATGCATTTCATATTTCTTTCTTTTCCTTAGAACATGGAAAAAGGTGGATGATCTTGACAGACTCACAAAAAACATAAACTTTAGCGAACTAAACGAAATTTAGAAAAAACTCAATACTATGTACGAATTACTATATAGGTTTTCAGAATTTTATTTTACAGTCTTAATCATACAGATAAGAATGGTACTGGTAATGTATTCCTCTCAGAATTCGCCCCTCTGCCCCACAACGAGTTAGTTTTAATTTTCCCATGCAAAAGCTTCTTTTGGTGCCAGAAATGTTGAGCATTCATCAAATGATTCATAAATTATTCGTTTTTCTAGAAGTGAAATTCAAATACTTTATATTGTATTCTTTCTACACATTTATATTACTTTATATTGTATTCTGCGATAAGAAGAAATTACTTTATATTGTATTCTTTCTACACATTTATGCGCGCGCGCACACACACACACACACACACACACAAATGGCTTTTGCATTGGCAGTGAGTCTTCTTTATATTGTATTCTTATCTTCTATATTTATATTTATTTTGCAGTTATTCTGCGTATGATAAGCTTTGGGTATGACTACCACTGGGTTGATCAGCATAAACATTTTGATCAAAAGGTTTGGGGCATACTTTCACCTTCCATTGAGCTCATTCCTTGATTGTTCACCCGTCCCACTTGAATCCAATCTAATTATTACTAAGAGATGTGGGTGCATGATATTTTGTATTTTCTTCAACATTCTTTACCCCAAGCTTGTTTCTTTTTGACATAATAGGTATAACGTAATGGATCTTAAACTTCCTACAGCTTATTTTCTGTAATTCAACTTTCAGCACTGTATGCTGTAGTTTAAAGTCTCAACAAAATCTGACTATTAGCAGAGCTGGAGAAGCTTCACATTTCTAAGAGCATTAGAAAGTAGTCCATATATTACACTTGCTGTGTATCTACTACTATATACTAATGATTGACCTAATTGACCGATAGCTTGCCTTTGACATGTTTTTTCTCTGTTTTTTGTCTCTATCTTCTTCTGTTTTTGCATAGATAGATACTATCTAGATCCTAGATGTGGCTGTCTCACAAAATTGTACCAAAATGTTGCTTTCCACTGGACATTCAATATTTATTTATTTTTTAATTGTGGGCAGAAACATATTCAGCGTTGTGACTACTGTTCATCAGGCAAGACATGTTTCCATCTCTTACAGGTGATTATTCCATTTATGCTAGTTAAAGGGTTTTTCAATTTTGAAGTTGGTTCAATATGTTTTAACGTTGTGTCATTTTGCCAACCTTTCTGCTGATACATTTTCCAGGAGAAAAGGGCTACAAATGATAAGTTCTCCTTTCCAATATACTTGTGCTATTTGGTATATGCCCCCCTTTACATTGCTGGGCCGATCATTAGCTTTAATGCTTTTGTTTCACAGGTTTGTTATGGTGGTTATGGTCATTGTTGTTTTTCTTCTTAAAAAAAAAAAAAATTCCTTCCCAGGATCTTACACAGACAGGTTAACCATGCACTTTATGTAAACATCTGTAGAAACTTTATGAACTCTGTCACCATGTCTGTGGCAGTTAGATTCTCACCAGAAGATCTACTCATCTGGAGAAGTGGTTTGGTATGGATTTCGTTGGGTTTTTAGCTTTCTTCTAATGGAATTGATGTCGCATATGTGCTACTACAATGCCTTTGCTAATAGGTGCGTGTCTTTATGATATGAAAACATTTCCACAGATAAAATTAAATTAGATAACTTCATCTTATGTGTTACATTCCTGAATGCAGTGGTCTGTGGAAGAATCTATCTCCGATGGACATTTTTATAATTGGATATGGTGTAAGTGCTAAAAGCTTGTTATTCTCCTATTCTTGTTTAACCAATTTGAGCTATTAGTTTATTTAGTTCTGAGTTAATTAGTAGCATTGTGCTAGATGTAAAGATTTCAGTATTCTGATATGTGCACTCTCCCCAATATTCTAATATTGCAATTTGCGTTGCACATACAAAAAAAAAAAAAAAAAGAGAAGAAATTATGCAGTACAGTTGTGGAGTTGTTTATCAGAATGTTTTGTTTGTAATAGTGTGGTACGTTGTTGGAAACAGGTTTTGAATTTCATGTGGCTTAAATTTTTCCTGATCTGGCGCTACTTCAGATTATGGTCGATGGTATGTTCTTCAAGATTCACTTCTTTCTCCATGCTAAGCTTGCATCATAACAAAATTTGACATTAGAGAGTTGATTTAGTGCTATATATGTTGTAGGTCAATGGCATTGTTGCTCCTGAGAATATGCCAAGGTGTATAAACAATTGTCACAACCTTGAAAGTTTTTGGAAAAATTGGCATGCGTCGTTCAACAGATGGCTTGTCAGGTAGCAATTCTATTTCTACTTGTCTGGTTTCAATTAATCCTGTAGTTAATTTATGAGGCTGAAAATTGCTTGTTCTCTCTTTTAGGTATGTTTACATACCTCTTGGGGGTTCTCAGAAGAAGCTGCTAAATGTTTGGGTCATCTTCACCTTTGTTGCTGTGTGGCACGATTTAGAGTGGTACCATCAGATTCCTAGAATTTTAAGGGCATTTGAAATAATCATTAATGTCATATACCTATTTGCAAACTGAAAGGTTGGCGTTCTGATTTCAGGAAGCTTCTTTCGTGGGCATGGTTGACATGTATATTTTTTATCCCAGAAATGCTTGTGAAGTCTATGTCGAGTGCTGTTAAGGTATCTATATCTTTTAGCATTGTATATTACGTATCAATTAAAATTTGAGAAACAAAATTTGTGCTTCTAATTTTAGAGCAAGACTGGAAGTAATCTGTGACCGGTATGTTAGGTTCATTATATATTTGAGTGTTGAATTACCCTATGTGGAAGAGTTGTGAATCTGTTTGAGCGGCAGGCTTCCTTTTGTTGCCTCTTAATTAGGAACTCACTCGAGCAACCGATTACAACTTTGTACAACTTATGCGGGCCTTTCACAGTTTCACTTTCTCCATAACTCGCTAAGAATAATACTGCCTCCTACTTTTTCATCCCTCACTTTTTTTATACTGCTGTTAGTTTGTACGCAAATTAAGTAAACTATTGTTCTAAATCTATCCCTAGCCGTTACACTATATCAATTAAAAGTCCTTAAAATGGTATATTAAGTGGATCAGTAGGGGTTAAAATCGAATTAGAAAGCCAAATAAGCATCTAAAACATCAAATATTCTTGAAATAACCGAAAGAGTTAACACCCAAAACATCAATTTGTGTGTGTACTATCAATCAAGAAATTTATGTGTGTACTCCTACGATCATACAATCATTCGGGCTGTTATTTTATCACAAATTTGACCATGTTTACATGTCTCGTTCATTTTAGGTGGAGGGTCCTCTCAGAGAATTTGTTTTTCGGGAACTTAGTGCTGTTGCTGGTGCAGTTACTATCACTTGTCTGATGGTTTGTCTTCTAACTGTTTGCCATTAATATGAAAAGTGTATTATTAAGACAACTTCATCCTGAATGTACATGTCTGACGTCTCTTATAAACTTCTGTCCGACAACTGAATCTGTTTTTCTTTCTTGGAGTAGCTAGTTAAGATTATAGAGATTTATTTAGTTGATCTGAAAGAAAAAACTTAAATTGATTGGAAAAGTATCCTTGTCGAAGCTGAAACTACATTTTTCTCATAATCTATCTTCCGGACAAGTTGCCATTTGTTTTACTAAATGCGTTGCAGATTAGTTTGACTAAATATATTGTACAGTTGATGTAGTCATGTCATAAACTCTTTTGAACAAAGGGCTGATCCCCCACCCCCCCCCCCCACTCGCCACTACCCCACCCATCCACCACCCCCGCCCACTCGCCACTGCTCCACCACCGCACTT
>JAYMSP010002780.1:0-22517 GCA_036897095.1 Plantago elongata
ACAAATCTCGGGGGGTTCCCCCCCCCCCCCCCTTCTTTGCCGTTATCTGGACCAACAGTACCCCACAATATATACTCGGCCCACAATTTTTATACTTTCAATAAATTCACATTAGTTAATTGATTGAATTAAAACATATCCATGGTCTTACGGGACATTTAAATTTGGACGGACGAGTATATAAAACATAAACATGTATATTGCACTCATTAAAATTTCGTATAGAGCTACTTAGATCTCTGGACCGGTCCTGCCAGAAATACATATATAGTCCAATGGACAACAAAATAAAATCTCAGATACATTGACATCCCATACCTCCCCTGCAAAATTAACAAAAACAAAATAAAATATGAGTCCACCAAATCTACATTGTCTTTCGACATCTTCGATTGTGAGTTTTATCTGACAGTTCATTTCTAATTACATTAATTTTGTCATATGGGTGTATTAAAAAAAAAAAGTCTGAAAATTCTTTTAGACACTCTTGATGAACAGTACAGAGCCGCATGAGTCCTAGGACTACTTCCTATTTTGCCTTCTGCAGGCCTATTGGGAGCTTGTTTTCATAGCTTTTGTACCCAACATTGAGAACAGAAAGAAGGCATGTGTTACTACATTTTTAGTTGACCACTATGTAGTGGAAAACGAGTTGCCCTTAATTTTATTTTTTTTAGCTCTATCATGTTACTCTAGTTATATATATCTTCGAAACACTACCACTCTTAGTGTGCTAAACCGTAAATTTCTACGTGCATTTCGAATTGTTTCAGTTGTTATGCAGTGATTGTTATTTAAACTTAAGCATTAACAGTACTATAACCAAGGACGGACCTACATACGCACAAGAGACCGCAATTGTTACCCCTCACTTTTGGACATGAAATGACTATTATACCCTTCCAAAAATCTAATGAACAGTGATATATTTAGCAAGAATGAATTATGAAAGAAACTGGTACAACTCAGCTGGTGCACCTATATTCCATTAAGCCTTATATTCCATTAAACCTTCCCCTGCCAATTGATTACAAATTCGATTCTCAGTAGTGCTAGATTTTCCAACCATTTTGTATATATTTTTCTATCATTTACTTGACATTTTTTATTGTTTCTTTATGATTTAGTAATATTTTTTTATTATTTCTCTCTTTTTTAATGTTCTTTTAGTTTACATTTCTCAATCATATTATATAAATACTTAACTTTATTTCATTTAACTCTCTTTGTTTCTTTATTTTTTCTATTCAATGATAAATTTATTTACTTAATATACTTTAAAAAATTATCCAATCTAAACAAAGCTATATTATATCTAATTGATTTTTTTTAGCACATAATTTAAAAAATTATAGTCTAAACATTGTTCTTTACTATGTGAGTTTTGAAAACGTAATTTTCATTAGTTATTAATAATGATTTTTTTAATAAAATTTATAGTAAAAAATTTCGCTACCCCTGACATATATTTCTGCGTCCGTCCCTGCTTGTATATACAAGATAGAGATTATGATAGAGACCGAGGACGTGATAGAGAAAGAGACAGAGACAGGGAGCGAGACAAAGACCGACATCGCTTAAGAGATGACAAGGATTATGGGCATGACAGGGAGAGGGAGAGGGAGAGAGATAGACGAGACAGGGAGCGTGGGCGGAAGAGAAGTCGAAGTAGAAGCAGAGACCGTAAGAAATGATGGTGATGGCCGTCGGAGACGGCACCGTGGCAGTGCTAGTCCTAAAAGATGCGAGATGATGTTGATGGTAAAAAGAAAAAAGAGAAGAAGGGAAAGAAGGATGATGGAACTGATCATCCAGATCCTGAGATTGCTGAAACAAACAAGTTTAGGGTAAGTCTTGGATTGGGACCTCTCAGGTAGTAAACTATTACCATGCAATTTGATCTGTGCTCAACTGTATGTGGGTATATCAACATTTTGTACCAATTTTCCAAGTAGTTTGAAACATATTCAAAGAACATGGTGAAAACATGTTTGTATGAAAATTGGAATATATCTGTTTGACTTACTAAATTAAAAAAAAAAAAAAAAAAACCAGAAACAAAGACCTGCCCTACTGCCTTCTTAACACGAGTTGTTCTTCGTCACTCACAGGTTCGTCTTACCAAGCCTCTTTTCCTGTATCAACAAAAGAACACGGCTGGTCCAAAGATTTAGTGCCACATACAAAATTTAAAAGAGGCCCATACGAAATTTTAAAATTGACCCAAACTTATAGAATAAATTAAAGATAACAAAATACTTTATACAAAATTGAATAAGTTCCTAATAAAACAATATATTACCTCAGTCCCAACTTCATCTTTCTGCATTTCATTTTAAATAGTCACAACTTCATCTTTTCATTCATTATTTATTTTTTCTCTACTTTATCATCATCTCTCTTTCAGGCACGGACCCACATCCATTCGAGGGACCGCAATCGTTACCTTTTGATTTTGAACATGAAATGCCTATTGTACCCCTTCCAAAAATGTAAATAGTGATATATTTAGTAAAAATGAATTATGAAAGAAATTAGTACAGCTTAGTTGGTGCACCTATGTTCTATAAAGTCTTCCCCTGCCAATTAATCACAAGTTTGATTCTCAGTAGTGCTAGATTTACCAACAAGTTTGATTCTCAGTAGTGCTAAATTTACCAACCATTTTATTTATATTTTTTTCTACCATATACTTGAAATTTTTCATTGTTTCTTTATGATTCAGTAACATTTTTTCTTATCTCTCTCTTTTTTTTATGTTCTTTTAGTTTACATTTTCCAATCATATTTTATAAATACTTAACTTTATTTCATTTAACTCTCTTTGTTTTTTATTTTTTCTATTCAATGATAAATTCATTTAATTAATATACTTTTAAAAAAATAATTCAATCTAAAGAAATTTATGTTATATCTAATTCCTTATATCTATGAGGACATAATTTAAAAAATTATAGTCTAAACATTGTTCTTTAATATGTGAGTTTTGAAAACGTAATTTTCATTAGTCATTAATAATGAATTTTTGTAATTAAATTTATAATTAAAAAAATTGTTACCCCTGACATATATTTCTGCGTCCGTCTCTGACTATAACATTAGAAGTATAATATTAAAGATTGTGTTCCTTCATTTTGAAATGCAATGAATGACTACTGAAGAAATAAGAAATAAAAACGATCATCTATATGAGCAATATAGATATGTTATTTTAGATCCTGCCCAAAGGACATGAAAGGATACATTGTTAAATTAAAAGTTATGTATTAGCAAGTATGACTAAGATGACAAAATATGACATGTGTTTATGATGTATGTTGAACAATACCACAAATAGAATGGCAAAGCTTATTTTTCTCACAAATGTCTGGTCACTTGTTGTAATTAACTCAAATCTCATATTTTGTAACAACATATAATTACATACCATTCAATTCACCCTGAATTTTCTACCTCATGCAATGTCATTTACACACCTTATTAACACAAGAAAATAAATAAGCACGGATCAAGAGAAAAATAATTAGAAAGAAGATATAAAACATGGCTTACAATAAGTTCCTCTCGGCTTTTCTATTCAGTCTAATCCTATGCCCAGCTTTCATCACCTCCGAACCACTACGCACACGCCTCAAGTTCCACGGAATAAAGAAAATTTCTGGTGAGTCTGGGACTGATAGAGCCCATAATTCACTCATTGAAAGGGCATGTCACGGGATTGGTGCTTACGAATCTGATTGTGTTGATACTCTCAACAAAGCAACTGAAAAACAGAAGTCCTCACGCAATGACCTCGCCTTCTATACCCTCAAGTAATGTTATCAATGTTCATTACAATTATATCTACGTCTCAAAAACCAAGTTGATAGCATATAAGCTAGATGAAATCCTCATATTGATAATGTAGTCTTCTCTTATTTGACCACAGATATGTAGAAACAAATGCAGCCAATCTCTCGACAGCAATAAGTTCTATGGCTGAAGAACCTGAGTTGCCTCCGCTACTACAATCTGCTCTGTCAGATTGTTCAGAGCAATACATACCTCTAGATGATCTAGTCGAGGATGCAATCAATGCAGTCGTTGAAAAAGTTTATCCTGATGCAAAACAGTTCATTGAGGCTGCAATTTCCAATACAGAAGAGTGTGATGCAGGGCTCAAACGAGACAAATTGCAGGAGAAAGCTGAGGCGAAGGATGCTGGAAATCTTGTTGCTGCAAAGGACTTGAAGGAAATGAACACGTTCATTAAGAACATGTTGTCTGCGGCTTTGAACTTGATTCCTAAGAATGAGTAAGTGAGGTCGAATCTATTAGTTCACATTTTAGATCACTTATGGATATTGAGTTTCTTGATTTGTGATTGAAATCCCAAAATGTTGGGATCTTCTATGATATATGTGTGGGGTATATGAACAAACAAGGTACTGGGTATAATGAGATATTCTCATTGTTACAGAATACAGACCATGCAATATGTATAACTTATATACTATATATATTGTAGATTTGCAGTCCAAATTTGTGCAGTTAGAAGAGGACCAAATTTAAATATTCAAGTATACAGCTTAACTGATTTTTTGAAAGTACTCGTTGCTAAAGGCTCGTGGTTTCTGTATCGAGTAAACGTACCCAAAGGAAAAATAGCATCAGTACTAACATTGTAAGTTATAAATAAGTGAGTTTTACGTAAATGTTCTGGCTCATCGGGAGAAAGGCACCAATATAATGGAACTGATATATTATAGAGCATATGGCACACACAATGTCGTTTGTTCGCCTGGTGATATTTAGCTAGTACCGTTGTTTCTTCAGTCGTCGTGACGACAGAATAACAAATTGACAATTTTGATCAAAAAAGTTGACATGACATGTGAATCAACAGGTCAACGACGACACCTCACATGCCACCTTATTAAAATGGTCAAATAAAATTAAAAGTTAAATTCAATTTTTTTTCAATTATAATTTAAAATTCAAAAACATAAATAATAACTGCAATTTAAAAAATGTAAAAGAAGGAAAAAAGTTTACTTGGTGAATTTGGGAATAAAGTTTTGAAATTGTTTAATGAACGGCTCTTCAACTTATTTTCGTCTTTTTTTCCTTTTTTCTTAATTACAGTTATTATTCATGTTTTCTATTTTTAACTTTAAATCATGAAATTTATTTTTCCTTTTTTATTAATTTTTTATTTTTAAATTTACTTTTTCATTATTTGAACATTTTAATGAGGTGCCATATGAGGTATTGTAGTTGACCCGTTGACTAACATGACATGTCTTCTTTTTGGTTGAAAATTGTTCATTTGTCCTTCTGTTGTCACGACTGAAGAAAATATATATCACATGGTAGACAAACGATGCACAGAGTGCGCCATATTCACTACTGGAAAATATCACCTTTTGTAATAGTCAAATACAGTCACCTAAAGCGAAAAACGATCACAAAAAATCTATATGTGACCGCATTATAATACGTACCATAGGCTCATATATAGATTGCATTGTAATATAATCAAATATCTATGACATACATTTACATTATATTTATTGCAACAACTTATTTGTGACCGTCACCTGACATAAACAAAAAGTTAAGCATTCAAAATACGTGCATTAATAAGTAAGTGTGTATATATATATTATTATTCTATATCATTTAGATATCACAAATAATTAAGTACATACTTCGTACGCCGGCAGGACCATTAGTATCTTTCTCCCTTCATTAGAATTTAGGCTTTGTTTACCAGTTAGCTTTTTAACTTCATAAGTTTCTTTAGAAAAAATGTGTCTAAACAATATTCTTAGAGAAATATAAAGGTTAATGATACTTATATTTAGAGTGTGAAAGACTTTTGTTAAATGTTGAGTGTATTACTTTAGAGTGTAGGCAAATAAATAGTTCCATAAATAGCTTGATGAAATAGTAAATGCACAAAGTAAATACACAGGGTTAATTTATTATGGTATCTAAAGATGTTGATACTTCAATAAATCCACTTTAATCTTTCTTATAGCTTGAATTCACTAAGACGGATAGATGAGATCCATTATAAAATCTCATCCTTGGCTAAATCCAATTCTACCCAAAATTTCAATTAATTTGTAACCTTAAAAAAATTATTAATTTCCAAGCCAAATACTTGTTCCTTCCAAGGAATTTTTCTTAATTTTCCAAATTAAATAGGTCCTCCCTTCTTCTCCTTTGCTTGATACTTAATTTAGAGATCAAAAAATCAATTTAAATCCTTATAATTCAATGACTAAGTTTGTTGTTTATAGAGAACCAGACATGTTCATGTTTGGAGAAACAACATTTATATAGCCGCAACTTAAAAATGTTGCTATACTTCTTGACAAGTGACTTAGCAAACCTTAAGTCTTGTAAATGAGTATTGGGAACTTAGAAAAGTTGAGAGTTTGATGACAAAAGAGTTGTTGAGTAGCTTAACTACAGAGGTGCTAGATGGTAAAAAGAAAAATGGATCGTTGAGAAGAAAGAAAGAAGATGATCCATGTGGGTTATGGGTTGTATAAATTTGTGAGTGTTATGAGAAATATGATATATGAGAGGGGTTTTTCTCAAGGTATTATGCTATGTTGTAAACATGATTGATCAGGAGGAGTTAACTGTGTGTATACAAAATTAACATAAACTTCTCCAAAATGGTAAAAAGATAAAATTAAACAACTGAAATGGAACATTTAAACTGCCACACCTGTTATTAATTTTGAAAGTTTTAAACTTTCGAGTCAAGTTATATTTGAACTTTGTTAATTTTAAAGTTCGCGGACAGAGTTGAATTTCAAAAAGATAATTAAAAGAAAAATAAAAGCTCCTGAACCGAATTCAAAATATATTCTTCAAGCTCAAACTAAAGTTATAAAAAAAATTTGAAGGCAGAGTTCTAGAAACAGAAAAGTCTACGCCATGGTATCCTGATCTTTCGCAAGAAAGGCTCGGAAAGATATGAACTGGCCTCACCATCACTCGGAATGTATGGTGTGTGATCTCACCGGTTTAGGGTAGCGAAACAGCATATGATTGAGAGTTTGAGACTTGCAAGACACAAGAGTTCAACCTCCAGTTTAGAGAGGGGAGTTCTCAAATAAAAACATATTTTTGGAACTTTCTCGACAGAATTTAGTCAAACATGATTTCTTAATTGATCATTATTGTGTTTGAATTTAAATGTATAGGCAGTTAGGCAGTGAGATAATGTCGGAGATATACAGTAGCACAATTCTGGCCTACTTAAATCATCACTAATCAATGAAGCAAGCTTTTTCATAGAGTTATGGACAGAAGCACACAAAATCTTTCCATTTTTCTATCTCTCTTTGTTTTTTTCGTTTTTTTAATGAATATTAGAACCTGGGAATTGACGGTGTTATGGGCTGGAGCCAAAATAAGATTACCGGTGAAGTTTATGATTAGCAATCAAGATATCACACACAAACATGCTCTTCCTCCACGGATTCCCTGAACTCTGGTACTCATGGCGCCACCAGATGCTCCACCTTGCCGCGCATGGTTACCGTGCGATTGCCCCTGATCTTCGGGGCTACGATGAAACCAACGTGCCACTCTCTGCTGAAGAATACTCAGCGATGCATATTGTTGGGGACCTGGTGGCATTGCTGGATTGGATGGGACTGGAGGGGGTGTATCTCGTGGGGCACAATTGGGGTGCATTGATCGCATGTTGGTTTTGTTTATTTCGGCCTGATTGGATTCGGGCTCTGGTGAATATGAGTGTTCAGTTTCATCCTAGGGATCCACAGGTTAAGATTCTTCAGCGGTATAGGGATTTGTTCGGTGATGATTTTTACATGTGCAAGTTCCAGGTATACTACAAAATATAGTAATAGGATTCCATTTTCTCAATGGTATTCACCTTTAACGCTTTCGAAGCTTTAAAGGTGGTTTAAACGATTTAAGATTTATAAAATTTCGACTTAGAATATACTAATTTAACAAGTGTACTACATTTTAGGAACCAGGCAAGGCAGAAGAAGCGTTTGCAACAGTGGATGCGTCGACAGTGATGAAATCATTCTTTTCATTTCGTGGTAGGGAACCTATAATTTTGCCTGAGATAGGAGGGCTTAAGGCACTCTTCATGGCTCCGGCAGAAACTCCACCTTGGCTCACCGAAGAGGATATAGGATACTATGCCAGCAAGTTCGAACAAACAGGATTTACTGGAGGATTGAATTACTACAGAGCTTTCAATAGGTATCTACATCTTCCTACATATGCTAGCTCCTTTGGGCTGATATACATTCTTGACACTTCTGGGTAACTAGGCTTGAATAGTTTGCATATGATACCAGAACCTGGGATTTGACGGCGCCATGGGCTGGAGCAAAGATAAGATTGCCGGTGAAGTTTATAATTGGCGATCAAGATTTCACATACCATGTCCCTGGAGTTCGGGAGTATCTACACAAAGGTGGATTCAAAAATGATGTGCCGGGGCTAGTAGAGGTGGTGGTGTTGGAGGGAGTGGCTCATTTTGTTAACCAAGAGAAGCCAGATGAAGTCAGCAACTACATATATGATTTCATTTCCAAGTTCTGAGTTTATTTAGATTCACTTTTGGGCACGAGGATTAGTTTTGAGTGTACCATATATGTGTGTCGTCTAATATAAGTGGCATTTGCTGTGGAACATCTGCATTATTACAGAGAAAGTGAACCAAGAAAACATATTGTAAGTAGGAAAATAGTTACTAAAACCATCTACTATAATATAAGAGCACCAGTGGTGGGAATTCTATATATATGGTCTAAAACATATAGCAAATGATCTCCTATAATACTTTATTTTTCTTGTAATTGTAGGAGACATATTTTCAATAAAAATTACATAAAAAAGTTCGTTGGCCCTATTAATTACTCCTTTAAATTTTATAGGGGGTGCTCTGAAAAGAGAGTATTACACAATTGCAAATTTAAGAATGGGCATAGTACTTTTAAAACACTAATTATAGGATACTTATAATTTTCACTAAATATCACTCCTAAATAATGTATTATCCGAATTATAGTACTTCCTATATTTTTTGCAAAACTAGGTAACATATATCTATTGCAAAAGTATGAAACAAAACTAGTGGACCTCAATAATTTCCCTTCAAAATAATTTAATGAGTGTTTAAATTTGAGCAATATATTAGGGAATTTTAAATTATTTTGCGGGCCATAGCTTAAATGGAATTTCTGAAGTTTTGATGTTTTAGTCTACAATGAATTATTTTATCCTAAATAACAATGAGACACATTATGAGATTCCTACAACTAGTGCTCTTAAGTGCTCTAAGAGCACTAGTTGTAGGACTCTCAAAAAATTACATATACTCAAAACCGAGCAATAAAGTATAAAAATATCAAAATCTTAGGAATACTAAAATGCTATGGTCCACAAAACTTTAATCTCTATACCTAAAGACTCCCTAAAATATTGCTCAAAGATAAGGAGCTCCTATAAGTAAATTATGTGAGCTCATATATCAATTTGATTTATTCTTTTTTGCATAAAATAAGAGTCCTACAATTTTATACAATATATAAGGAGGATAATTATTTGATAGGAGATAAATTAATATGTATTTTGAGAAGAAAATTTTGGTGCTCCTACAACTTCCTACAACTAGTGCTCTTAGAGCACTACAACAGAGCACTAGTTGTAGGAGTCTCATTTACTTGTTTTATTCAAATTTAGGATAAAAGGTAAATAAAACAATAAAACTGTTACATTTTCAGGTTACCTAAAAGTACTATGGCCCACTCTCAAATTTACAATTGTGAAAAACTCTCCCTTCATTTGAATACTCCCTAAAAAATTTAAAGAAGTCAATAATGGAACCCAATAAACTTTTGACGTAGATTTTACTTTTATTGAAAATAAGTATCCTACAATTATGAAGAAAAGTAAAGTGTACCAAAAAAATAATGTAGGAGCTCATTTGAGAGCAAATATATAGGATTCTTACAATTAGTACTCTTAAATAACCAGAAAATAAAATAATTTTATTATTTTATCGACCTTTTATTCTAAATTTAAGATGAAATAATTAAAAGAGATTCTATAACTAGTGTTCTAATACCATTGCCCTCACATGCTATTTCTACAAGGAATAGCAACCTGTAGAGCAACTTACAGAGTTTTGAAACATACATATATTTTCACAGTATTTACATAAACAGTTTAGTAATTAGTACAAGTGAATGTACCAGAATATGTGATGGAAGGTATTTCATATATATATTGTTCCAGTCCTTTGAAGAAATATCTAAAACGGTCAAGTGCAAAAGTAAATAAAAGAAATAAGCTAGCTACTGGATAATTAATGGAAGGCAGTAGCTATTGGATTGTTCATGAATGGCGGCAAAATGAAGATAAATATGAGCTAATTGATCACTATGACCCACAATATACTCCCAATGTACCAAATTGAAATTTTTATATATCATTTAATTGTATTAAATAAAAATTCTCATTTAATTAAATAAAAAAATCTATCTCCTACTTTATGTATTATCTCTGATACTTTATTCACTATTTCTCTTATTTTATCCACAATCACATTTATTTTATTTTTTACTTTATCACTTCGATTTTGCAGAACTTTAAATTCGGGACGGAAGGAATACATAAGTGCATGTAATACATGAGTACGATTGTATGACTATGTAAGTCAGAAGTAAAATATCCATGATTGTACTATTTTGTTCCTATATGGATGAATATATATCTACTATTCAGTTTAAAGAAAAAATGTGAGCAAGTGTGAAGATACCATCATGTGTTGAGCTTGTACTAGAACATTCTACTAGTGTATATATAGAATAAAATTTGAGTTATTCCGTTGCGCAAAATTAATTGTTCCAAGACTGCTAGACACCTATAAAATATTAAACACCTAAGACATCCAACAGAAACAACATGAATACCAAAGTTCACTCTGAGAACTAAAAGTTAGGAGAACGCTAAATGACACGGGCAGGGGGGTGGATCCTCCTAGTAAACGACCTCTTCTTGAATGGCTCCCTTATATTTGAAGGATTACATGCAAGTGCTATCAGCTCTCTCATCTTCATGTTCACTGTTTCATGATCTTTCTTATTAAATGACAAAAGCTTCGGAAAAAATTGACTATCGTGGGAGGAATGAACTTTAGTAATCACAGTTTTTAAACTTTATATTTTGCAAATGACAGGTGCTTTTAAAACCTTCTAAATTAGCAACACGATGATGAAATCGGAACAGGTGGAGTATTTTCCAATTACAAATACGTCCAAAACTCGAGTGGGGTGATAAATTAAGTTCAAAAGTCAAAGAAGGGCGATCATGTGGAGATTATATTACAGGAAAATTTAATGCACTTCCTTTTTCTCCACAAATTCTAAAATACATTTCTTGTTTTTTCCTGACTCAAGCTTGCAATAGTTAAAACTACTTATTTCACTCAGTTTTGTGTTTGGCTAAGCTCAATTATACCTATAGACCAAACATAACTAGTCTAGAACTATAACTCAAGGTAAATTTCAAATAACTCCAATTATAACTCAAGGTTAGTTTCAAAATCCATAAATCAAGTATAACTCATATAGAAGCTCAGCTAAAAGTTTGTTACTGTTCACAAAGTTGCTTACTAGAACTCCAAAACTAAAACCCCAGTTCATCAATACAATAAAGATTTTTAGTCTTGGTAGATTAAAGCATATCTCAATGAACATTCTGAGCTCTTTTACATGTATATATGATTTCAGAAACTTGACCGATAAACAATAAACTAGAAACAATTTTCTTAAGATTTTAGTCTTGGTAGATTGAAGCATATTTCAATGAACATCTGAGCTCTTTTACATGTATATAAGATTTCCAGACACGTGACCGATAAACAATAAACTAGAAACAATTGCCTTAAACATATCCAACAACATACATAAGGCATTAGTACACCACACAGAACCTACTATCCAAATTTCTTCACGTGCTTTACTTATACCTGGAAGGATTTGTGGAGACCAGACTTTTGTCAGCTCCGTGTGGAATTCTGTTGTATACGAGTTCTGGTTACCGATCAAACTTCTGGATAAAATTGTAAATGTGTTGACTAATTTCCTCTGGTTTTTCTTGGTTTATGAAGTGACCCACCCCCTCCATTATGACTACCTCCTGCAAAAACGGAACCAGCTTTTGGAACCCACCATTGTGTATATACTCCTTAACACCTAATGTGTTGTATGTCAAGTCGAGATCACCCACAATGAACTTAACAGGAACTTTTATCTGCACCCCTGTCCATGGTGCCAACAGTTCCCAGTTTCTGCATAAATAAGAAACACAATGTCATACAAAAGGATAGCTTTCTCAAACAAGTACAAGAAAGTGCTTCAAAGCTTACAAGTCCAGGGCTCGGTAATAGTTCAATCCACCAGTGAAGCCTGTCTGGTTGAACTTGTTAGCATAGTACTCAACATCCTCCTCCGACAACCAAGATGGCATTATAATCGGTTTATCAGGTGAGCCCCCAAATCCTTTTACTTTAGAAACACGAAGAGGAGCTGGATTACGTGACAGCAAGAATTTCTTGATCAATCTTGCAGTATCCACACGAGCAAACTCCTCCTCCATCTCCCCAGGTTCCTGCACATGATGATTGATGAGTCTCTATTCACTAAGCAATCAAGTAAAATATCACTTAACACTAAATCATACATCTAAAGTCAACCTAGCTGCAAATTTTTTCCGAGTAACTGTAATTTGCATATCACACTTCGCTGCAATACAGAGACAACTAAATTCAGATGACTCATCTTGTACCAGCGTGATAGGATATATAAATTTTTAAACCAATTCGCTCTTTCCGTTTCTATATCGCTTGGAGAAGCATATCAAACTCGAAATTTAAGAAGGCTAAATCAATTCCCTCCCCTATAAATACGAAAGACTCCCTCGCCACATCCATACATATCACAACTAGCACACCACACCAAAGCACGAAATGATGTACCTATATAAATTAGGACTAAAATTGAGCATTACATAGCCTAGAAGCACGAAATCAAACGATTAATCGAAGCAATATATAGTAAATGAATGAATACAAACTAAATCGAACATTAAGCTTAAAAGTATGTACCTGAAACCTGCAAATATAGTAATCATCACCAAGCAAACGTCTCAACGATTCAACAGGCTTCCCCTTGGGACTTCTAGGCTGAAAGACAACGCTCAAATTAACCAAAGCCCTAACCCTATCCGGCCGTAACAAGCAGAAATACCAAGCCATCATAGCACCCCAATCATGACCAACGAGAAAAACTGTGTCCAGGTTCAGCGAATCGAGCAGGCCGACCAAATCGGCGACGATGTGGAACGCGGTGTAGCTGGAAGAGTACGGTGGAGCGTCAGTTTCACCGTAGCCGCGAAGGTCGGGGGCGATGGCGCGGTAGCCGAGGGAGGAGAGGTGGAGCATCTGGTGGCGCCAGGAGTACCAGAGCTCAGGGAAGCCGTGGAGGAAGAGTACGGCTGGACCGGAGCCGATCTGAGCTACGTGCATGTTTATCCCGTTTGTTGGGATGGTGATGTGTTGGATTTTCTCCATTGGTGTTTCAATTGATTGATCCTTTGGACTGGACTGTGATGATGAATGACTTCGGCTTTCTTTTCTTTTTAGTGTTGGACTGATATATCCTGTCAAATGTCAATGGAATAGTAGGACTAGGTCAACTTGCAATCCAAATCCAGATAAACGGATCATTCGTATCGGATTTAAGCAAATTCACCTCATGGTGCATTCGTATCATGATGAGTCATTCTTCCCGAAGTGGATGATCATCTCAAGAAAAAAATGCAGAAAAATCGTCCGGATCGATTGATAGAGAATGTGTTTATCCAGTCAAAACACATGTATGATTTTGGTATGTGTTTGAGAGTGTGTTTTAGTAAGTTTGACCGGGGAACACGTTGTTTGGTTCACAGTTTGAGAGTTGTTTTGATATGTATTTCGAAATACAAGTAGTTGTTTGGTACAATTTATGAAATTGTGATTTTGATTGTATTTTAGCCACTTGCATTGTGAAATAACTAAATACCATTAAATTTTGTAGTTGTTATCAAGCTGTTTGGTTGAAACAGGACATGTGTGTTTGTCAATGTGTTTTGTAATTATTTTTTATAAAATATTTTATAGTTTGTATTTGTAATATAATGTATTAAATGAATGGTTTGTCTTGAATATTTTTAATGTAATTGTGTTTTAAAATAATTTATAGTTTTTATTTATAATGTATTAAATGAATGAAATGAAATGAAATGAATGTAGTACAGTGAATTGCAGTTCAGTTAGTAAGACAATTCACCTTCATTAATAATTCAGGTTTGAGTCACCTTAATTTTTAAAAAAAATAAAAATAAATATATTGAATGAATGGTTGATATTATATTTTAGTTTTGGTCTAAGAAAGCAAAGGTATCGTCTGCACCAACCATCCACTTCTCCTGAATTATGAATTAGTCTAAGTAGCAATATCAAACCGTTTAAGTTTTTGAACTTTGAGCTGTAATACCACCTCTAAAATTGCATGACAGACAAACATCTATTACATCTTTTGGGCATTGGACAAATTTGAATAGAATCTAAAAGGTGTGGGTAATAATAATACTGTCGCATTGTACCTTTGTTATTATTACGATCTAAGTTATAGATCATTTTAATATTGAATCTCATCCATTCATTTTTTACATAATAAAGTGCGACGGTACATTTATATTAATATATTTCACAAGAGTAAATTATTCACACACCCTACATATTTAACTTAACAAAATATACTCAAATAAATCTAGAATGAATCCTAACATTACTCAAAATTTCACAAAATACCAACAAGAAAAAAAGTTTTAACCGGAGTTCCGGTAAAAGGGACTCTAACCACCGCCATACCGGAGCATCTCGCAGGACATCAACAAACACGGAAGAGCTCCCACAGAGAAAACATGGAGGCCAGCCAGATCTGGTCCGTCAGATCTTCAGTAGATCTGGTCCATCTCGTCCACAGAAGTTTGACTTCCATGGAGGCAGAACTCCATGCCTTCCATGCTTCCAAGCTTTAAGCTTCATTTAAAAACAAGAAATTAAGTCGCGCATAGCTCCGACATGATAGTGGTGGTTTGTTGATGAAGATGTTGGTGGTGATGGTGATGAAAGTAGAGGGGTTGAAGAAGAAAGAAGTATTGAGGTTTAAAATGTTAATTTTATAATTAAGGGTGAGTTTTGCAACTATATTTAATTTATATAATTTATATTTGTAAAATTATTTAAAATATTAATGTTATTTATAAATTAATTTTTAATTATTTAATCAAGATACAAATTAGAATTCTAAATTAGAATTCTAATGGTGTATTATTAATAGTACAATACGGGGTAGTAATGTAATTGACCGAGCCCTAGAATCTATTAGCATTCGTGACATTCTGCACAACTCCTTCGAAATATGTTGATCAAAATGACAATTTGTTTTTAATCCAGGACCATGTGTTGAACATGACCTGCACAACCATGAGTAAATACATCTGACAGAACGATGAAGACTCGATTGATTAATTTACACAGGAACGTCGAACACTTTTGATAGGACTAAACCTGAAGAAGCTAACGTTACAAACGTGAAGTCTTGTACGCTATTACCAGAAATAAAAGACATGCCAAAATTTCATCACGAGTCCAGATTTGTTGGGGAAATAGAAACCAAAGTGACAATAAACTTTGAACCGATAGACAAATGGGTGCCCAATACCTAATGTGAATTGTCATTATGGTAAACCAATAATATCCAGGAGCTATTAAAACAAGACAGCATATCAGAGTGACAAAATTTTAGTAAGTATCCGGCAAACACATACCCGTCATAGCAATCCATACTAAATTGAACGGAATTAGACCCAGAAATTTTGCTTCAATACTAATTTTCAAGGACTTAAACTCGGAAACCCTTGCTGTTTCTACGTCCCCTGGCCTTCTCGAACTTCCTTCCCTTGGATCGAACATAAGGCTTGGTGTGGCTGTGGGGAACACCAGGAGCTGGACCAAAGTGCTTCACTGCTTCACGGGCCTTTCTTGGGCCTCTCAAGAGTACCTGTAAACACAGAAGATTATTTCAAAACACAATTATATAAAAACTATATATAAATGCTAATAACTTCTATTGTGAAGTTGTTTTTGAAGATACATTTAGACACTAAATGGAAATTGTATAATGCAGCCGCAAAATGTGACCAACAAACATGAGCACTATGATATTGCATGTAGCAAGTACATTAAAAACTGTGCTTCAAGTGACTATATATAATGTACATGCTGAATAAGCTAAAAGGATCTTAATTCAGAAACAGAACAATGCATCAACAGAATACGCTCCAGTATGCAACATGAATATAAAGAAACATGCATGAAAGTATACAAGTACTGTTTCAAGAAACTGAAGGGTGATCAACATTCACAGTACAATATTTGTACTTTCATATGTAACTATGCAACAAGTTTATACAATGTTAACTAAACACAATGATACACACATCACATGAAAAAAACTGGGTAGCAAAGCTCATGGACTTACTGTGTTCTGCCCAAGTGGAGCTCTGAGTGCAAGCTGGTCGAAGGTCAGGCATTCTCCACCTGCCTTCTCGATTCTAGCTCTTGCTGTCTCAGTGAATCTCAGAGCAGCAACCTTCATGCAAGGGACCTCAAGTAGACGAATATCATCAGTAACAGTCCCTACAAGCACTGCAACCTTGTCATCCTGGAGATAAAAAGGAGTTATGAGAACTATATTTCACTACAGAATTTTACAACAGATTGGTCATGAAGAGTTCCAAGGGGATCTAGAATTATGAACAAAAAAATGTATAACATACACCCCACTTTAATAATCAGATGGGAAGTGATTACCCTATTCAAGGATAGATATGAGAACCAACATAATGCACATATAAGAACGTGTGTGCAAATACATCAAGAGAGTTCAAACGGTTTTGCATTATTCACTGGCCAAGGCAAGATGACAAACTATTCATATAGGGGATGATGCACTAAAGCTAAAACTTAGGATATTACTAAACTAAAATCAAATACTTCATATATTACTAAACCTAAAGCTAACGAAACCCAAAGCTGAAACTTCAGATATTACTAAATCTAATGCTAAAACTAAGATCATGACCAAACTTGTTGGGGAATATATCCAAAAAAACATCTAATAATACAGCAAGCAGACACAGGACCTCTAAATTTAGATATGTACTGCAATCAGATGGAAGTGATTGCAAGCATAAATTAGTCAAAGGTGCTGTTACAGCTCACATTCACAGCATAATAAGAGAAGAGAGTGGTTAACTCAATAAGTATTATAAATAACAGTAACTAGCAAATTCATTGATAACCAAGTAATCACATCTAACAAGTGTTCTCAACAATAAAAAGGCATTTCATCTCGTTGCATACTGAATAAGATCAAAGGTAAAATGAATAATACCTTGCCGGTCATGAGAGCGCTGAGACGAGATAGCGAGAGAGGGGCCTTGTTAACCTTGCTCATGAAGAGCCTCTTCAATACGACCTGATTGAAGTTGCTTCCAGTTCTCCTCACCAAAAATCGGTACAGCTGCAACATCACCATACAAAATACAAAATATAATTACTCAGTTGATCAATTAATAAAATTGCAATTCACCATTCAACACGAGATTCCAGAGCAAATTAGAAGAGGAGATACCTTGACGATGAGCTTGAGGTACACATCGTTGGACTTAGGTGCTGTACGCTTCGTCTTCTTCACCTTACCTCCGGCGACCAGATCAATACCCTAATATTGCAACAATCAAAATGAAAGTGAAAACTTACCCTAACATTGCAACAATCAAAACGAAAACAGACAGAAATGCCATCTAAGAGTCGAACGTACCATTGCAGCTGCTCTCTCCTGTTTCAACGACTAGGTTTCGGAGAATGGAGTAGAATTAGGGTTTTCTATAGATGTTTATAAGTGGGCGCTCTGAGTAGTACGGGCTGGATCTTTCGTGTTAGCCTAGCCCATTCAGGATGATTGATGGCCCAATATGTTCCTGGGTATTTTGGGTCAAATACTGAAAGATCCCAATTAATTTAGAAAAAATAAGACCGGATACACATAACTAACTACATATAAATTGTAAATTTCAAAAAAAAATTATATACAAATAAAGTATATACTAGTACTCACCCGTGATCGCCACAGGATGATTTGCTTCGAATTTAAAATATAAGATCAACAATAATCCGGAGATATATGAATGTAATCGTGGATTGCTCGCCCAAACAAAATTTGTTTATCTGCATATAATATGTCAATATTTATTTATGAGTAAGTATATATTGATTCAAAAATTTCCAATTCAAAATTTTCCACTCACAAGAGGTGGCTTCCACTGCCCACACAGTGTAGCAGTTTGCCCCACATGGAACTTAGTTCCCGCAATTCTGGATAGTCCCGCTCTAATACCATTTGTAACGACCCGGGCTCGTTGGACCGGCAAGGTTACGCAAATAATGTCCCGCCACTAAGTATGATATTGGCCGCTTTGGGACGGAGCCCGCACGAATTTATTTTTGAGCTTCCCTATAATGCCTCATACTATAAGAGTGTGATGGTCTACATATATACATTTTATCCCTTCCACTCACAAACGATGTGGGATGTTGGGTATTACACAAGGTTACAAAATCCTTCAATTTAAGGAGGAGAATGATGATGAGGAGTTATTCAAGTAACAAATTCAGAACTATCATTAATGAGTTGAGTAAGTTATGCTGCAAATAAGTTGATGAAAAGATAAAGGAAAGGGAGGCAAGATAATTGATGAAGAAGAAAAATGTATGTTTAGTCAAATTCAACCGATGAACAAAAGAGATCATGATGTGAAGTTGATAGCGTTTGCTTTTTGTAGATGTATGAATAGTAGTACAACATATAATTGAATGATACAATTTCCATCTTGAAAAAAATCTTGGTTTTTTACATGATTTTATATGTTTTGAGTGATCTATGATATCAAACCAAACACTATAATTTCAACTGAAGACACTATGATCTCAGACTAAAACACTATGATATCAGACTAAAACATACTATGATCTCAACTAAAATCAGTATGATGTCAACAAAAAACACTATAACCTTAGACTAAATAATTATGTTATCAACTCAAAAAATTATGATGTCAACTAAAATCACACTATAATCTCAACTAAAAACACACTGTGTTATAAACTAAAACAGACTTTGATATCAACTGAAACGATTATGATATTAAACTAAAAACAAACTATGATATCAACTCAAACGACTATGATATCAAACCAAACACTATGATCTCAACTAAAAATACACTATGTTATCAGACTAAAACAAACTATGATTTCAACTAAAAATAGTATGATGTCAACATTAAACATTATGATCTTAGACTAAAACATTATGTCATCAACTCAAAAAACTATAATATCAACTATGATCTCAACTAAAAACACACTATGTTATCAACTAAAACAAATTATGATCTCAATTAAAATTAAAAGCGCAATGATATCAAAACAAAACACTATGATCTCAACAAAAATACTATGATATCAACTCAAAAAACTATGATATCAAACCAAACACTATGATCTCAACAAAAATACTATGATATCAACTCAAAAAACTATGATATCAAACCAAACACTATGATGTTGACATAAAAAAAAACTATGATTTCAGACAAAACCCCTATGATCTCAACTCAAATAGCTATGATATCAAACCACGAGAGCACATGTGTGAGAATCCGCGAAAGGATCCGCGAAAAAAGGATATTGACCCGGATCCGCAATATAATCCGTGAAAAGTATATGTTGAATAGCAAATTGCAAATTGATCTTGTTTCTAGTTAAATTAACTAAAAACAGTTTCTTATGTGACTTTGTATTTATTTTTATATTATTGTGTGTTTCTATAAAATTAATCTATTTTCTATATATTAACTCATAAGCATTGAAGCATGATAAGTTTGAAATTGAAAATAAATTATTTTAAATTAATCATTAAAAAAGCTCATTTAAACTATTTATATTATCTAAGTCAAAACATTAATTTTTCACTCCAAATCGAGACATTGCATAATAAAAATTTTGCTTCCCTTTCTCCCATTCTTTTTCATTTATTCGATGTGAGTTCCAAGAAAATTCTTAAAGTCATCTAGATTATAAATATTCAGATATGTCGCCTTATTTATTTAGAATAAGATATTAAACTTACACAAAGTTGGTAAAAACTTGTGTATTAAAATAATTCTAATATCATATAATTTTTTGTTTTTTTATAATCCATTATTATATGGAGTTCATTGTGGAAATTGTTAATCAACAATTATGAACATAATTGTTATTGACATTGAAAGACAGAAGAATTATAGATAGTTTTGTTGTGATTTCAATTGAAATTGAAGAAGAAAGATGAGTAATGATGAGTAATTAATTTACAAATTAAAGGCAGCTTATTTATATTAATTACAAAAGAAAAAATACGTACCATGTGAAAATTGTTACTCAATAATTATGAACATAATTGTTATTGACATTGAAATAAAGAAGAATTAGAAAGTTTTGTTGTGATTTCAATTGAAATTGAAGAAGAAAGATGAGTAACTAGTTTACAAACTAAATGCAACTATTCATACTAATTACGAAAGAAGAAAAACGTAAAGCGTGAATGACACGCTTTTCTTCAACCAGTCACCAATATCAATTTTCTCTTCTTCTCTTTGAACTTCAGGTCTTATTAGGTTATTATCAATTTCAAAGCACTTCAATCAATCTCTATATATAGAATATGAGTGTACTATGTACAGGACGAAATTTGTAGCAAATTGAAAGTATTTTCCCACCAGAAAGAATGTCTTCCCAATTAAAATACGCATGAGGAGACCATCTATTCTTCAACTTCCTAACGACGTGTTACTAATTACAAAAGAAGAAAAACGTGAAGCGTGAAAGACATACTTTTCTTTAACTAGTCACCAATGTCAATTTTTCCTTATTCTCTTTGAACTTCAGTGAGGCCTTATATTATATCTTTGAACTAATTCCTCAATTTCAAAGTTCTTTAATCAATCCCTATATATAGGACATGAATGTACTGGATGAAATTTGTAGCGAATTGAAAGTATTTTCACACCAGAAAAAATGTCTTCCCCAGTCAAAATACGCATGAGGAGACCATCTATTTTTCAACTTTCTGACGACATGTTGGTCGAGATAATGTCACGTGTTGCATCCAACCATCTGTGATATCTTTTCTGGTTTCATATTTTACGGGTAAAAGCTCCTTGAAAAACGCACGGCGAATTTGGATGGTGATGTTCCCGTCCAAATCTCGAGTGGTCACTTTCAACAGTCCATACAAGCGTGTTAAGGTCGTCTACATCGATGACTATGAAAATTGTGGACTCATAGCCCAAGCATCCAAATTAAAGGTCTTCATCATGAAAGATAAAGTTAACCATGAATATGATTTTTATTTCATTTCAAATAAGTCGAACATTTTCAGTTTTTCTTTGAGTTTATATAATTTCATTAAGTTTGTCCACTTTGATTTCATTTGTTCGACACTTATCTATCTATTTATATTGTTTAATTATCTATCTTTCTCATTTGTATCATGTATCCCATAATTAGTGAAATTAATAAAAGTTTATTTATCTATATTAACTTAATATAACTTTGTACTATAAGAAATTATTTTGCAATTTTTAGCTTGAACTCTAATCGATATATTATTACCTATGAATATTTTCACTAAACTGTCTAATCAAGACAATTCAATTTGGTAATGTTGATGCATCGTGTTATAGGAAATTATTTATAAGTTCTTAGCTTCAACTATAATTGAGATATAATTATCTAATCGAGCCGATGCTATTTTAACGAAGTTCATTAAATAAATTTTTAAAATGTAATTAGTGTAATTTGAGTTAGCAGGCGTACCTTACTGAACCTGATGTGTAATATCTCATACATGAATTCATTACAATTTCAAACAAACATTAATATTATATACATACCTAATCTTTTTTTTCCCTCTATCAAATCAAAACTATACTAAAATATAAAATTTATAACGAATTCGAGTATTAGTTTTGATTTCCTTCGTCCATCCCGTGATCTTTATGTCCACAACACCCGTATTAGTGATGTAGAAAAATATTTTATTTTAGGAACTCAGGGTCCTGAATTTAGTTTTCAGAACTCATCATCCTATACTTTAGTTTGAAAATCATTTAGTTTGGATTTCCCACCATATTCATTTGATACACCATGTATCCGAGAAATTGAGTCAAAATGAAATCAACAATTTAAACATAAGTAATTAGTTGAAAAGTCACACTATTTTTAGAAGTTGTCGATATATATATATATATAT
>JAYMSP010002781.1:0-22513 GCA_036897095.1 Plantago elongata
CATGGATGCATTTTCAGGTTACAACCAAATTTTGATGCACCCAGAGGACCAGGAGAAAACATCATTTGTTACAGAAAGAGGGACATTCTGTTAATTCGGGTTGAGGAATGCTGGAGCAACCTACCAACGTTTGGTGAACCGCATGTTTCCAGCATGTTAGGTGACACCATGAAAGTATACATTGATGACATGTTGGTTAAGTCCTTGGTTGCAGATCAACATATAGACCACCTCCGCCAAGCATTCGCAGTTATCCGCAGGTACAATATGAAGTTAAATCCTGCTAAGTGTTCATTTGGAGTTTCATCCGGAAAATTCCTTGGATACTTAGTCACACAACGATGTATTGAAGCTAACCCTGATCAAATTCATTCTGTTTCTAACATTTCCTCCCCAAATGTGTGTTAAAGATGTGCAGAAACTAACTGGGAGGCTAGCCGCCCTCAGTAGGTTCATCCCAAAATCCTCTGAAAGGTGTCGACCATTTTTTGACACCCTACGGAAGAGCAAGGATTTTCAATGGACAGATGAGTGTGAGGATGCGCTGCAACAAATAAAACGCTACCTCACTACATCACCGATACTTTCCAAGCCAAAGGATGGGGAAACATTGTTCTTGTATATTGTAGTATCTGAGACCGCATTGAGCGGCGTGCTAGTTAGAGAACAAGATGGTGGCCAACTGCCAGTGTACTATGTGAGCAAGTCACTCCTAGATGCAGAAATAAGATACAACCAGCTGGAAAAATTGGCACTTGCATTAGTAACTACAGCCAAGAAGTTGCGCATGTACTTCCAATGCCATCTAATCACAGTCCTCACCAGCTACCCACTTCGTACCATCCTGCACAAACCCGAACTCTCTGGAAGACTGGCAAAGTGGGCGACAGAGTTCATCGAATATAACATCACATTCCAACCGCGCACTTCCATCAAGTCACAAGCTCTAGCTGACTTCATAGCTGATTTTACACCATCAGAATCAACCCAAGCGGAGAAAGAACTTATGTGTTTGCAGGAAAAGGAATTTGCAATGGAAACTATAGGTTGATGGTTCCAGCAACTTCAAGGGATGAGGGATAGGCATAGTCCTCATCTCACCAAAATGAGATACAATCCAGCGAGCAATTAGGTGCGGATTCAAAGCGGCCAACAATGAGACGGAATATGAGGCCCTTATAGCTGGTTTGAACCTAGCTCGGGAAATGGGAATAAAAAACCTCCAGGTACATCCTTACTCGCAATTAGTTGTCAATCAATTACAGAGATCCTACCAGACTAGAGACTCGAAAATGGCAGCATACCTCAAGCTAGTCAAGGACTTGCAACTTTCTTTCGAAGAGTTCTCAATCAAACAGGTACCTAGGGTGGAGAACAACCATGCAGATGCTCTAGCTAACCTAGGGGATGCCATCCAGAACACAACTCCCACCTTAATTCCAGTTGTGTACGCCCATAGCCAGCTACTTGGAAGGAAGGTTCGGACGATAGGCTCATAGCTGAGATCACAATAGGGGAAATTGGATGACTCCAATCACGACCTACCTTCTTAGCGGACAACTCCCAGAAGATAAGAATGGGGCTAGAAGAGTGATGAGAACTAAGGCATCAAGATTTTTCATCCATAACGACAAGCTATACAAGAGATCATTTTCTGGCTTCCTACTCAAGTGTGTTCTCTTGGCGAAGCTAAATTTGTACTGACTGAATTACACGAAGGAGAATGTGGCAATCATTCTGGGGCTAGAATTCTAGCCAATAGAGCACTCACAACAGGATAACACTGGCCTACCATGCGAGCTGACTCCAAAGAATTCGTGCAAAGATGTGATCCATGTCCAAGATATTCCCAAGTTAGCCACCTTCCAGCTGAAAAGTTGCACTCAACAATAGCACCATGGTCATTCATGAAGTGGGGAATGAATATTGTCGAGAAGCTACCTAAGGCTCCTGGACAACGAGTATTCATGCTCGCAATTACTAACTTCTTCACCAAATGGGTAGAAGCAGAAGCTTACACATAGGTAAAGGATCACGAGGTAAAAAGTTTTATTTGGAAACATGTCATTTGCAGATTTGGAGTCCCAAAGGAAATTGTCACAGACAATGGCCCTCAGTTCATAAGCTACGAGTTCCAAGACTTTTGCAAAGAATGGGGCATCAAACTCACATTCTCCACTCCCAGATACCCTCAAGCAAATGGGCAAGCAGAAGCAACCAACAAGACCATTATGAATAGTCTAAAGAAGAGACTCAAAAGTGCACAAGGGACTTGGGCATATCAATTACCAACGGTGTTATGGTCCTTCTGCACCACTCCAAGGACTCCAACTGGAGAGACACCATTTAGTCTCACCTTTGGAACTGAGGCCGTCATCCCAATTGAAGCTGGTCTCCCAACAGCAATGTATGAAATAGCTGATGAACAAACCAATAGTACACAGTTAGAACATGAACTTGACACCATCGATGAGCTCTGTGAAAAAGCTCTAGTCCGAAACGCCACATACCAGCACAAAGCCACCAAGTACTTCAACAAAAACATAGGCCTTCGAACCTTCAAAGAAGGAGATTGGGTGCTTCGGCGAGTATTCCTAAACACCAAGGTAGCTGGAGATGGAAAGCTAGGACCTAACTGGAAAGGGCCCTACAAAATCACAAAAGTAGTTGGTAACGGTGCATACAAATTACAAGCAACGGATCGCTGCCCAATTCACAACAGCTGGAACTCCATTCATTTAAAGAGGTACTTCTTTTAACACATTTATTAATGTTTCTTAGCCGATTTTTCTTCAAAAAACACCAGCATTGACTAGGGGCAAGTCGATTATCTAACTCAGCTGACAATTCGGGTTAAACGCCCCACCCCCCTCCCCCCCATCAACAACATCTTGCAGAGAGCTATGGCCAAATATACAACCAGTCGTAGTTCCTTGAAGATCCCAATCACTTGGTAACTGAGTGCTCCAAATCACAAAACGTACATTCATTACAGATGGATATGAGATTAATTCCTCACCATAACAACCGACCTGACAAGGGGCTAGCTGGTCACCCCCGACCCCCCCCCCCCCCCCCCTCCCAAAGGTCAATTTCATCCACTGCAGGTTGACATCTCATACATGATATGTCCACATAGCATACCTTACATCAAAGTGATCATCCAAACACATAGCTCAATAGCCCAACCATCCAATAGGCTGAGCAACAATTAGACATGGATCCACATCTATTCTGGTTAACTTGGATGTGCTTAATTCATGAGACACTCGAACAAACTTATTGCTTCTACCGATTCTCTCCGTCAGTCTGCTCTATGACATTTTTAGGTGCCAAATTTTCTATGAAGGATCTTGTCCATCTCAGTTTCTTCTTGGACATTGTTTTCACAGGACACAAGGATTGCCTTTTCCTCTCTCAATGACAATATGCGACAAAAATCATCATCCGAGCGGGTATGTCTAACTACAGTTCGACAACTATGCCTATTGATACGAAACTGAAGCTTGGAGCTTCGAATGATGTTCTCTTCGTTGTCCTACCAAGTACTAACAACTAGTCGTGGCCCTCTAATATCTCACATTCACACTACCAGACATCTCCTATGCGGTCTAACAGGTGTGTCTTCATATGCATGATCCTCACGTCGAGCACATGACTGCCCTCAAGCACATGTTGCGCTATATTCAAGGTACCGTCAATCTCGATCTCACTTGTACAAGTCTTCGGTCAACAACTTGACGTCGTATATATACGGATGCAAATTGTGGTGGCTGACTCGACACTAGGCGTTCTACCTTGGGTTATTGTGTTTTCCTTGGTGAAAACCTTATTTTGTGGTCCTCAAAACGTCAACCAACCCTATCCCGCTCGAGTGCTGAAGCTGGGTCGGCGTGGCTAATGTGGTAATCGAGTCTTGTTGGCTATTGAATCTTCTTCTAGAACTGCATTTTCGCATCCCAAGGGCAAAACTCCTATATTGTGACAATGTGAGTGTGATTTACTTATCCGGTAATCCCGTTCAACATCAACGAACTAAACACATTGAGATGGATATTCATTTTCTTTTTAAAAAAAGTTACCCAGGGTGAAGTGCGAGTTCGACTTGTCCCTTAAATCGAAAAATCTTTACGAAATTAAGGGCTCCCGTGCGTTCTCTTTGATGACTTCCAAGACAATTTTAGTGTTTACAAGCCTCGCGCTTCTATTGCAGGAGTGGTTAGATTATGTATATATCTAGTTAGTATTGTATTATAAGAGTCTAGTTAATTAGTATTGTATTAGTTTTCCTAATAAGGTTAGAATACTTAGAATCATGACATGAGTCTGTATATATACATGTGTTATTAAATCAATATATTGAGGAAATTACATTCTTACGTATTTATATGCAGAAAAATAGAGTGTAGATTGTCTAGGTTTATCTTTTATGTAGGAAAGTTGGAATTCTTCAATATATAAGAATTCTCGTAAGATGGACTTCAATACTACTATGTTGATTTGCGTGTGCATTATATTGACAAAGTAATAGGTAGTTGATAAAGTAGGAAATAGAACAAACAAAATGATGATAAAGTACAATTAATATGGATGGGATAAAATGTTTTATAATTTGTATGATGAAGTTTATATTGATACCGGAAATAAAAAAAGCTAGGAAAATTTTATTGGAGGAGCCGAGAGTCTATGTAAAAACTGTGATATTTATATTGAATCATATACTTTCAAGCGATTGTAGTCGAGTGGTGAGTTGAGACACCCTATAGCCAAGAGGTCACGGGTTCGATTCCCTCGAGATGGATGATATTACTCTCTATATAGAGAATGGTAATTTGAGTCTAGCAGATGTATATAGATGATTAATTTGAGCATGTCTAATTATGTAATTATAATATTCTATGTAAAAAGAATATATACTTTCATTTCAAGTAAGTAGTTAAATTTTAACTTTTTCATAATAAACAAAATTAATTTTGATTACGAATTAATTTTTTAATAATAAAATATTTTAAATTTTAACTACTATTAAAAATATTTTTGTTAATAAAAGTAAACTTTGACTACAAATTAATTTAACCCGGGGATGTTTTCGGAAATGGAGAGGTGTAAAGGACAAAGTAGGGAAGAAGAAAGAAGGCAAGTGTGTTTGCATGAAGAACTCGAATAAAGAGGGCGGAAACATCGGACGCTTGGCAAAAGATGGCGTGGCGGTTCTGCAATCAACTCTTAACACCGGGCACATTTCCAGCTAATCAATAAGGGAACACTACTACTACTACTATTTACAGCCATCCCAGATTCCCACTCCATTCCCTTCCCTTCCCCTTCCCTTCCCTTCCATTCCATTCCTCTATGTAGAATATATCTACTCACAATTCACAACTACTACTCTACTACTAGCAGCTGCAGCTGCAGCTTCATTTTTAACGGAAACCAGAGTAAATAAATAATGTCATTAATTCACTAAAACGTTCTCATCATATATATCTATCCAAATAAATCTTTATCAATTTTAAAGCCGTTGTGAGATGGATGATATCTGCAGTTGGAAGAAATGGTCGTTATCAACGAGGCTTCTGGTGCCGTTCTTGCTGGTTTCTTTGCTTCTCGTTATGTTTGCTTCTACTTCGAATCGGGTCAATTCGGATTCGGCTACTTATTATCCCTGGTCATCTGCTGCTATGATCTCGAGTCATTCTGATTCGGAGAGAGTGGTGGATGCAGCCGGACCAGAAACCGAGGCGCTTCGTTTTTATGTGAACAGCTCATCTGCAGCCGTACCGCCACCGCTTGCTGGCGAGGTGGTCCCGCAGGTAACAAATTCTTGTTTCTTTTTCTTCTTTTTGCTTGCTTTTATTCTATTCTTATTTTGGTGAGTAGGACTAGTTTTTTTGGTGTTGGTTTTTTGTGTGAAATTGTATAGGCATCGATATTATTAGCGAGCAAGTCTCGTCTCCTGAAAGATTAAGAAGATACTGAAATTCACAATACGTTCATATAACTGTTACTTTCTCCGTCTATCGAATACTTCCCCGGCCCGTTCCCGTTCATAAAACGTGGTATTGGATGTGATCCGCTAAAATATTGTTTGCAATGCCTACGTTTTTTAAGCTTCTTTTTCAAGTTAGATCAGAACTTCGAAGCACAATCTCTTTTTGTACTTGTAATTGGCTGGTTTCGGAATTATGGTAATTGTGAATTGTGATGCTTATTGTAATTTTCAAGGATTGTTTGTCAAAGATGTTTTGCCAAAAAACTAATTTGTCATTTTCGACATGGGCAAGAAACATCAACCTGCAATTCCAAAAGAACATGGACATACCTATATTGTCAATAATAGGATCAATTACATCTTGTTAACCTCGATTGCATTTGAATTCCTATTAGTTGAACAATTATATTTGAGTATATCCACTGGAATTTGAGTTGACCAACTTATTTGTCATTGCAACTTAATGTGCAAACAAACGAGGCCTTACCCATTCCTTCCAAATATGTCAATTTTAAGTTACTAAATTATTAATTGTTCACTGTTTGATTTTTTATTGCATCCACTGTTAACATATATATGACATACATAATACGTATTGTATTTTTTATTAATAAATTATCAATGAAATCTTTCTATTAATTTTCATCAAAATATAATTAATGTAACCAAATATGTTTAATTGTTATAAATACGTTATAAATTGTTAATCGTGTGGAATTGGTTATATATGAATTATTGTTCAATTTAAATACCACATAACACTTGACAACTTAACTACGTGACACGTGTCACTTAAAAAAAATACATAAATGCATTGGACTAAAATGCAAAACTGTAAATATTTGCTAATTTCACATTCACCCAAATTTTACTAAAAAATAAAAATTATACATAAATTTCAAAACATAAAAAAGAAACGTAATAAACAAAACAGTTAAAGAAAAAAAGAATTAAAATATATTTAAAAAATAAAATTGCAATAATTGCATTGTAGATACATAATATGGAAAGGTCATTTTCCATTCCCCTTTTAACCTTTATTATTAGTTTTTTTTTTACTCATTTCATTTTGTAGAATGCTGGTTTAAAAAATTATGTTATTCAAATTGAATCCATTCATATTTATTCTAAACAACATGGTTTAACAGAAAATTTGAAATTCATGGAAAAGTAATATTCTAAAAAATATTTTTAATGAAATAATGATCTGATTTCAATTACATGTGAGAACTTACGGCTGTACTTCAATTACATCTAAATCCACATGTGGCACCTATAAGTTAAGCATGTTTGGTTACTTCTAAAATCTGATAATGGAAGAGGGGTAAAAATGACTTTTTCAAGTTTTAATCCGTCAAAAGTTAAATTTGTGGACTTAGATGTAATTAACAAGAATCTAATAGGGACTTCGTCGGTATTGTTGTTGAACTAATAGAGATCAAACTGTAATTAGAAAATATAAGAGGGGGTGCAGATGCAATTTGCCCTCAATAAAATTATAAAGTTGAAATATGAATAAAATGCACAAATGTACCCTATGTTCTTCGAAAGATGCAATGTTGTACCCATATTCTTGAAATTGCAAATATGTATCTAATTCTTAAAAGCTATGCATACTTGCTCCAATTGTGTTGTGTGTATTACATTCTCTATGTGTGCAAGTGATTTTGCTTTTTAAGCATACAAACATTACATTTCATAAAATACATTTATTTTTTTGTAACATAGACGAAAAATATTAATTTAAATTATTATATGATAAATAATTATAATAAAATGAAAGAAAAAAAATTGTGAAAATCAAAAAAAATATATAATAAAAATATTGATATAAATAAAAAAATATCGAAAATTATTGTAGTGATATTATCAAAATTTATATTAATACTTCTGAAAATATAAAATAAAAGTGTCAAAATTTTTGAAGGTAGGGTTTTCAAATAGTGTATATTAGTATGAATTATTGTTGTCCCAACAACTTTAAAGGGAAATAATTTGTACCCTATTTGAAATTTATAATAATATATTTGTACTTATTTTTTAAAGATAAATATGAAAAAGAATATTTTCTTCATTGTTTACTTTCAATATTTAACTTGTACCTTAATTAAAATATTCTATTTTAAAAATATTTAATAATTTGTTATAATATTTTACACTATATAGAAAATTTAATTTGTTGGTCATATAAAAATAGCAAGCTCACTTACATGCATGCAAAGTGTAATACACACAACATTATTGAAGCAAGTATGCATAGTTTTCAAGAATATAAGGTACTTCCGTGTAATTTCAAGAACATATAGTTTATATTTCGAAGAACATAAGGTATATTTGTGCATTTTACCTGTTGAAAGATATGTGTTCTCGACATTGGTGTTTTTCATATTATAAAAAAACTTATTTCGATAACAATAAGAATTTGTAAAAACTTATCATAATTTACCAATGACTGAACCACAAAAACCTCATTTTTTCCTATGTTCGAGGCCGCTTCATTTTCTAAGTGTAGTTTAAATTTATTTCGGCCAGGTTTTATCTATGATTTCCTCACATAAAATTTGAGTTTTTTCCATCTAGAAATTTCTTGACTGCTCATTCTTACTAGTAAGAGTTTACGTTACTCACACCTCATGCAAATTAGGAGGAAATTGCTATTTGGAAGAAAAAAATGAAGGATCATTTTATTTTGGGTATAAAGCCTCAATGAATAGGCAAATCCTTTGGGACTTGGGAGTCATGTTACTTTGGGACTTGAATAGGTAACTATGTGCAATTAATGTTTCTTGCTGGTGCCTTCACGCTTGGTTTGGTGGTGGAGTAGCCCTTAATTATTAGCGGTCAAATTATACTACCATAAACAAGGCTGTTTTGTTGCAAACTAATTAATCAAGTTCGCAAGTTGCCATACTTTTGAAATTCGATTTCTCATCGTATGCTCACTTAAAAAACTAATCATTTCCACCAATTAATATATTCACTCCTCTTTCACTTGGATAAACATCATGATTTTGGTGAGACAGAATGTATGATGTTAGCAAACAATATTCACTAATCGTGTTTTCATAATTTCATATGAAAGAAAGATTTTTGACAACCTAAAATTTCTAAAAAAACCTATGATTCTTGAGAGATTGTGCTTTAGACACTATTTAATGATGCACACGGGTCCCACACTCTTTATCAGTAGGATGCACCAGGGAGTTTCGGCATCAAATAAACCGCCTAATATCCTCCGGCCCTATTCTCCATTCTTTATCTGAGTCCAGTCCACTTACTCAACGTGTAGAGCATTAAGGCAGATTTCCGCACCTTCATTGATGCATGAATATAACAATTTATCCAAAGATTTCAAGTACCATTATTCCGTCAATTCCATTGGTGATTCAATAATTTCATATCCTACACCCTATGTCCACGAGAAAGCAAATGGCAAGAAATTTAAGGTAAGACATAGCCTGTCAATTCCAAAGTGATTAAAAAATCATCACACGATATCCTAAACCTCCACTCCTTATGTTCGAATACGGCAAATGGTAAGAAATTTAAGGTAAGGTCAAGGGTCACCTTTGTGAATTCCATACAATGAACTAATAATATCAGAAAAACTAAGGTCGCATAAGACAATGACTATAATTGGGTTTCTTTGGCAATGAAAAATCCATACAATGAGCTAATAATATATAATGCAAATTGAGCTGTTTTAGTTAAATTGGAGAAGATATAGAAGAATGGTTATTCTGTATATTGAGTTGGTTTGGTTGAGGTTGAATTAGGGGTCGAAATTTAATTGGAGAAGACATTGACATTATTTGAATGATGAGTTAATTTTGTTAGGGTTGCATTAGGGCTTGTGATTTAAATCGACTAAATATATATTTTTTAAATAAAGTTTAATTTATCTCCTCAGTCCCGAATTGGAAGTTCCGCAGGACCACACATAAATTTTTATGTAAATTTAAGTAATGTAATTATTGGGTTTCTTTGAATTATAATATTGGAATGTGGGGTAAAATATGACAATGAATTTGAAACAATCCAAAACGAAATATGGGACTTCTAATTTGGACGGAGACGGAGGGAGTATATTTTGTACAATTGAGCTAAATTTAACTTAAATTAAGGATTCAATTGCACAACTCAGATTAATTCTGCATTATATATATTATTGTACTAATTTAATATGCCAACAAATAATTTATTAAATCCTTTATAATTATTTAGTCTTATCTTTAAATCACACAATCAAAATAGTTATGACAACAGGTCATGTGTATTTTAATGGAGTGTAATAAATGCACCTCAGGCACAGAATATATCCTGTTGCGTCAAGAATTGCGTTGATGACCCGTGCAAACGACGTTTTAGACCAGTGTTATTATCTTATTACCATTGTGGGAATAACTAGGCGTTAGGAAATTAAATGATTTCATTTTTATTTTAATCTTTCACTTTTAATAATCTCTCCGCATTTATAACTTTCTACTCCTTGATAGCCTTCAACTGATTTGATCAGCTTATCAATTCTTGGTTATCTTGTTCTAATTGCATATTTGCATAAACCTACATAATTCATGATTTTTTTCCTTATAATTTAATTTCTAATTTCAAGTTCCAAACAGGCCATCGAGGAGGACGAGGAGAAACTTGTAAATTCAGCAGAAGCAGATAGTTCCGGGATTCAGCAAGTGATCAACATTTCTGCTAGTGCTCGGTCAACTTCGATAATTAGTAGAAGATTTAGTAAATTACAAATTCTCGAGACGAAGCTGCAGCAAGCGCGAGCTTCAATTAGAGAAGCGCAGAATAATGAAAGTGGAGCATCTGACCCAGATTATACGCCTATTGGTCCAATGTACTTAAATGCTGCTGCATTTCACAGGTCTGTTACACATTTGAGTTCTGTTAGACTGTTACACTATGATAGAAGTTAAGGTTATTAGGCTCGGGATTGTTTTATTTTCATACTGGTTCTAAGAGGTGTTTCTAAAAGTACCTTATCGTCTTTAGAATCTGCTGAAAGTGTTGCTCGTAATTTAATTCAGCGACTGCAAAATCAAGCATTTCTTTGTGTAACAAGTAATATATTTATTGGCATGATAGGAGCTATCTTGAGATGGAAAAGCAGTTTAAGGTTTATGTCTATGAAGAAGGAGAACATCCTATATTTCACAATGGTCCTTGCGGGAGCATATACTCGACAGAAGGAAATTTCATTTACAAGTTGGAAACTTCAAACTTTCGGACCAAGGATCCCAAGAATGCCCATGTCTACTTCCTGCCCTTCAGTGTGACATCTATAGTTCACTTTATATACGAGCGGGGCTCTCAAGATCACTGGCTTCCGATGAAACAAACAGTTAAAGACTATATCGAGCTTGTGGCCGGAAAATATCCCTATTGGAATCGAAGTCTAGGAGCTGATCATGTTATGCTTTCTTGCCATGATTGGGTATGTACATGATCCCTGTCTATAGGTTTTCTTTGTGTATATATATCTCTAACAGCAGACCCTACTTTTATTAGGGGCCGGAAATTTCAAAATCTGTTCCAGAGCTATTCAAGAACTCGATTCGGGCTTTATGCAATGCAAATACGACAGAGGGATTCCATCCTTCTAAGGATGTGTCCATCCCCGAGATAAATTTACCCGGTGGACGGACAAATGGATTGATTGGTGGCCCATCCCCATCGAAACGCCCAATTCTAGTTTTCTTTGCTGGAGGGCTTCATGGTCCAGTAAGGCCAATACTTCTCGAACATTGGGAAAACAAAGACAAAGATGTCCAGGTTCACAAGTATCTCCCGAAAGGTGTCTCATATCCGGCAATGATGAGGAAGAGCAAGTATTGCATTTGTCCGAGTGGTTATGAAGTAGCTAGCCCAAGAATGGTTGAAGCTCTGTACACCGGATGCGTACCTGTGCTAGTAAAAGACCATTATGTCCCTCCATTTAGTGATGTTCTGAACTGGAAGTCATTCTCCGTAGAAATTCCAGTGGAAGAGATTCCAAATTTGAAGACAATTTTGAGTGGAATTTCAACGAGACAATATATAAGGATGCAGAGAAGGGGTTTGCAAGTGAGACGACATTTTGAGGTAAATTCACCACCTAAAAGGTACGATGTGTTCCATATGACGCTTCATTCGATTTGGCTTAGAAGACTAAATGTTCGACTTCATGGTGTCGACGATTTATGATGAGTTTATATGGTATTGTTGTGTGGAAAAGCAATATTGGTGGTTCATCACTTGAACATTATGTAGTAGCATTTGTAGTCATTCTGGTCCTGTAAGTTCACAAGACTTGTTCAAGTGATTTTTTGGAAGCACATAAATCTTTAGAAATGGAGACTACTTTCTAATGTAGCTGTTTTTTTAGTAGGCTCTGAAACCATCTGAAAGTTGCTACATGTTTAAGATGGTCGCTCTCGACTATTGTCAGTCATAGTATTAAAGGTGATATGTGGCATTGCTTTCCATTGCTCCAACCTGCGAATTGCTAAAATATTTTAAGTCAATTTCCTTTCAGCAGAGTCAAATTTCAATTTGGATTTTCGGATAAACTGTTCCATTCATCAGTTCAACCGCTTATCACTCGTCAAGCCGACACATCACTTGTCCGAATCTTATATCCTATGATCATCGCCACCGCCCAGTCGTCTCCATTTTTTGCCAATATGAAAGTGTACCTGTGATAACGAGCAAAATCTCAAAGTTTAGGCGTGCATAGTCGTAGATATGTTATTCTCATGCCTGATTCTTGGAGTGTGCATGGATCGGGTCAGACATTAACTTTTTGCTCAATCCGAATCGGATTAATTCAAAAACGGATCGAATTATTTCATATTTAATCCGAAAATTCGATCTGCAGCTTTTTCGAGAAGTTTCACTCGAGGACAAAGTTTTTTTTTTTTTTTGAGATCCAATAGGAAATATGTCATATCATCAAATGAAGAAGAAAACAACCGTTTCAGGCACCTAACTCACCGCACGACGGGCTAGTTTATAAGCTAGGACATTGTTATCACGCGGAACATAATCTAAACTAAAGGAATTAAATGAAACTACCAGTTCCTGAATGTCTGACAAAATAGGTACTACAACTATTAAAAACTCAAAATCTAAAAACTTAAATAGCGAAACTAAAGAAAAATGCAATCAGTATAAAATTGTACTCGCTCCCATCCCTGTAAAGCAGCCAATTGTACAGCCGCTCGAATTGCATAGGCTTTGGCACTCTGAGGGGATAATGGTTGATCCACCGCCCACTAAACCGTCATGCATCCACACACCGTAACCAATCCCCACTCGCATCCCATCATTCGAAAATGCAACATCCACATTGATCCGTACAAAACCCTCCTCCGGAAGTATCGTGCTAGAATGCGCATCAACTGGAGCTCCAATCCGCTCACAGCTACTCCTGCTAGCCTCCCCTGGATCAACTTTTGTACCGTGCCCAGCCCACTGTCTCCTTTCCTCAGCATCCTTCCGCACTTTATTATCAAATATCTCACACCTGTGTCCAGTAAACCGTTGAACAAACTCTACCAACTCTTGTGCATTGCTTGGGGCTTCCCCCATTCACCTCTTGGTTCCGATTATACCAAAGTCCCCATAATATCGTCATTGCAAATTCCCACACTTTCTGATCCAGCCCCATGTACATAAGGTGTCTTCATTCTTCGACAGTATCAACGGATACTTCCACACTCTCATCGGGATGTTACTCAAGGCCCAAACTTGACGAGAAAAATGACAATCCCTCAAACGATGAAGCATACTTTCCTCCCCACCCAAGCATATTGGACAAGTCGGATCCATAGCGACCTTAAGCCTTACCAATTGAGGCATCACAGGAAACACATTTTTAGCCAAGCGCCGATGACAAATCTTAATCTTTCCGAGCATTTTTTACTTCCATAAAAAATCCCAACTCTCCTCACTGTTCGATGATGATCCAGCACCCTTCCTAAACTCAATTTGCCGCCTTGCTAGTCACCGAGCTTTGTAGTAGCCATCCTTAACTGTATAAACTCCAGTAAAATTTAAAGTTGCACTCAGAGGATAGGTCCACTCGTAGATGCTGGACAATAAAGGAGATCCCATAGGCAGGGCACAAATTTTTAGAAGTTTTAGAAGAGACGTTTATTAATGTATATATATATGTAATGTTTTAAGTAATACTAATAATATTTATAAATGAACATTTTAAATTATTTTTCATGAATGTTATATCATCGATGTTCTTAGTAAAACATTTAGTATTTCTTTATTATAACTGTAATGTTTGTCCGTCTTTCTATCAGACCGTCTCTCAGAATACTTATATATATATATATATATATATATATGTATATATGTAACTTTTCAGTTAACCTTTTGAGCCAATTTGTCAAAAATCCGAGACAAACTCATATGGATGCAACCATACCAGTCCTTCGTTAGCTTAAAATGGCTCCTGGAGTCCTGGTGAAGGAATTTCTCACCGGTGTATGGAGGTCTCACACTTGAGGCATTTTATGATGCAGATTGGGGCAGGTGTCAATTTACCGGCCGTTCCAGTTCTGGCTATCTTATAACACTAGGTAGGGCACCAGTTTATTGGAGAACAAAGAAGCAAAATGTGGAAGCTCGCTCCACAGCTGATATGGTGTCCGTGTATCATGTCATGGCAGCCATCGTTAGTGAATTGTCGTGGCTAACATGGATGTTACATGATTGGGGAGCTCCACATCGTGGACCTACTCAAAATCAAGCATCTAGGCATATGGCAATTAATTAATCTTGTTTTTCACAAGCTAACCAAACATGTGAAGATGGATTGGGATACAACAATTTACAAATAGATAAAAATCCACAATTTACACGTAAACTCACACAATTAATTTATAATATTACAAGACTCTCGTAAAAACTTAACTTTCACAAATTTTTGTATTGAGACTTATATTACACCAGTTTTTTGTATGGAGAATTATAGAAGTATCGTAAATATACTGCACAATCTTCTGGATTATTAACAGAATATATACTTCCTTGTTCACTAGCTTCACTGGAGTACATCTTTTATCATCTTGACAGGATATTCATATCCTTTCCATTATTATGTTTTACCATGTTTTATAGCCGTGTATAAATATGTTGCATATGAACGAGAAATTTAACTTTGCAGAAAAAATTTTAGGAAGGAATATATTACAACTCCGGTACCATGGGAGTTACACCTATGACCAAGAAATAAACTCATCTCATTTAACCAACTAACCAACTGATCCATCCAGCACCTACTGTATTGGGAAGGAATAACATCACTTGTGGTTACAAAATAAGTAAGCCTGATACACCTAAAATACATATTTCTAGTTCTAGACAGGCGAACTGATACATGTCACACAAATTCCTGGCTATGACCGTACAGATGCACAATGGCATCTAAGACTGGTGGAGAGCAAGACCTCGCCTTGGAAGACCAAACTCACGTATGCGGCAAAACATGGATGACTTGTGGCTAGGGGTGAAAGGCCAACCAAGATTGTATCAAAATTGAGCTACATAAATGATCACGATAGATGCAGAGAAATGATAAATGTTGCAGCCTTGCAGGAAAGCATTTGCATACATCATTTGTCAAGCTGAATTTCCTCGTTCAGTCGATCCATTTCTTTCTCCCACTTGAATCCAAACATTTGCCGGCCAAATGGAACAATAAGGTTGTAGTGGAATACCTATAACGAACAGAAAGTTTGTTTTGATATACAGAAAACATGTCAGAATTACTAAATGAATCGGCTGCATAGAAATTTTTATATACATTACGACTTTTGAAAAGGAATAAAGGTTATAATTCACATAATGACACCCAAAGATAACGTAAATGATTTTACAAAAAGCACTGAAAATGACAAGGTTGACATAGGAGTCATAACAACAACAAAGGTGAACACACTATATAAAAGAACAGTTTAATGTTGCATTCATATGTCAGTTCTCAATTGCCTACACATAGTACAGTAGATATAAAGCCTACATCTCCTTTTGGAAAATAATAGACCTACATTTGTCACGTTGAATATAGTCACCGTACTTGGTACGATCAGTATTCAAAACCAACCACCACAGTTACGTGAGAATGCATATTAGTTAAGTATATCAGAAGAGATCAAGAGAACATCAACAGTTATGCTGCGATATTCTCAATTTTCTTATAACAACAAGATGATTATATTTAATCCCACAAGTCCTAAAATTCAAAGATCATATTGCACCTCTATTAAGATGGATCAACTTTTGCCGCCTCTTTTGGCCAAAGATAAATTTCAAGGATAGAGCTCATCTTCTTTCAATTTCGAAACAACCATAAACACTCGAAGTCCTCAGAAATGATAACTTTTCTTTCTTTCCTCTGCTTCCTCTTATAGTTCTACCGTCCTTTTACGCCTTACTAAAGGCCAGCTTGGATATTGGTATAAAATTAATAAATCTCAAGTCTCAACCTAATAGATAACTGGGAAGTATCATCCCATACAGGAAGCATGTTAAATGGCATTTCCTCGAAGGATATGTATTATAACTGTCAGTTATAATAGCAGTACTAAAGCATCTCTTGGTTTATGCACTCCATATTTGCATTTCAACAAGTCCAACTATTTCATTAGTTGATTCACCAAATTTACACTCTCATGAGATTTTTTTGACATGGTAATTACTAATTAGGTATAACCAAACCACCACTCACCCCCAGGTGTTGGCGTATTCCCTTAATCTACACATCCACCAACAATATTTGAAACAACCATAGACCGTCTAACACAAGTTCTTGTCATGAGGAATCTTTAGGTAGTGTAGCATATTCTACAACGTACTAAGATCATCTTGTGTTTCCAGAGAAGAAATCACAAATAATCTTGAACTGTTTAGATCATTTCTTTCTTGGACTTTATCATCCCCTTAGCAAACATGCAAGGATTAGGCAGCATACGCAGAGGGTGAAGCCAGAAATTTTCCATCCCGGAGCTGAGTTTAACTTATTAAAAAATTAAATAAATAAATAAATACAAAGATACCTTAAATTACTAATAGAAAAAATTGAAAAAATCCGAATATAAGCAAAACTGTATTATATGTACATTCTAAACCTATAAGGCTATAGCAGTATAACCCCATCCAGCAGGATATTTGTATTAATTGTTTTAATAGCTAGAGAAAAAAGAGGTCTATATATGACTAATTCTTTCTAATCAGTAATACTCCATCCATCCCGTTTCAACATCTTGCGGGCCCGAACACAAGTTTTACATGCACCCCATGAGTCCAGGACTACAAACTACTGAATCTAGTACCATCTACTAAGGTAATGAGCATGGAAAGATGTTCCTCTCATATATGTAATGTAACATATATTCAGGAAACCACAAGCTTTAATATGCCAAGTATGAATTTAGTATGCCAAGTATGAAACAATCGAGGAGTTTAGATGAAGGATAATACATTGCAATGTACCTTATTATTTATGTCACGCAACTGCTGTCTTAAAACCTCTGAAGATTCGGCCCATCTAGGATCGTCACTTCTCTCTTTGTATGACCATGCTCTCTTAAGGGCTAACCGCCAACACGCAATGCGGTTACGTATCTCTTTGTTTAATTCAACCCATTCGGGAGCGCATCCGTTTTTGTTCAATATCCTGTAAAGGGTGTCATCGGCAGGGTCTGCATGAGGATTGCAGCTAAGGTCCAAAGGTTTCCCTTTACCGGGCAAATTGTCAAATTGACCTTCTTCCATGGCATGCCATACTCGTTGCTCAACAACATTTATAATGTCAGTTTCTGATCTGCACAAAAGGAAAGAAATATCAAAACCCGATATCTATATAAGTTATGTGATTCAATAGGAAGACTAGTGAATAGTTTGGGAAATCCAGTAAAATCCATAAAAATTTTGGGGAAGGGGTAATGAAGTATATGAATTATGCCCTTAACAAACATAATCGCTCCGAATGTCCGGAGCTGTCCAATTAATCCAACTTTAACCACGAACTCAAGCCGCAATGATAAATGTTTTTATCAAATCATATATTGAAACTTTAGATCCTAAAGTTTCATTCTATAAATCATTTGAAGATTTTAGTATTACATGTTGGAAATTCATTCGTGGTCATATTAAGTTGAATTTTGTAAAAGTCCAAAATGGACAGCTTTTCGGGATGGATGGAGTACAGAGTATACATTAATCTAAATCAGTACTCATTGGCTTAGATTTAGCAATGAGCTCCTCATTTTAGATTAGAAGGGGAAGCCATTCGCGAGACAGGAAAGATGCAACCAAGTTGCAATAGTTTTGGTTATTTTAAGCAGTAAACAAGAATATATTTGAGGCAGACCAGTTCAGTGTTTGGTCAGCCTGCCATCCCTATCTCACCTATTACAGGCCAATTCAATGGAAGAGAATCTCCACTCGGGTAGGATTAACCGAAGATAATTGAGTTACCTGACTCAATTATCTCCAAATCCTTATTTATTTATTACACAACCTACGAAACAAAACTACAAAACTCTATGCAATGAAAATAGAGGCGCAACCTACCTACAAAAATCTATGTAATGAAAATAGAGGCGGTGTGAGTTAATTAATTACCTGATGTTGTTGCGTTGACCACGGAGCTGAGGCGGAAGTTTCCGATCATTAACAGAGTCGATTACAGAGGAGAGACGATCGTTGGTGGGATGATTTTTAGTTGAAAAGGAGACGATGAAACGAGAAGAATAACCCCATTTATATTGTGATGAAAATAAGGCTCTCCTAATCCTAAACCCCATGGCCACCCACCTTACACACGACTCGACACTCTCCTCTCCTAATAATTTCGGTTAATTCACTTACATGTCTTCTATCTTAGTGATGTAGTAGGGGATCAGTAAAACCGACTCGCATCATACCAACTTTGCTTCATTTATGTCGTCTCTACGTGGCCGCTTCATAGCCCTGGAACAAATTAACTTTCTTCTTTTTTTTCCTTTTCTAATAGATCTAATTGGTTCATCCCTATTGAGCCGAGTCGAACTAGTATACCGTTGTAATATACTAGCACAGATGTCGAGACTATATTTTTCGGTCTAGTGTTTTGAAACCGAAAGGTCGAACCGGTTTAACCGCGACCCGGAAGGTCCAACGGTCCGAAAATCTCAAATACTCGGAAAAACCGTCACGCAGTAAAACCCGGATAAATCAATAAAAAACTGACAAAACCCAGGTTGAACCGGTTCAAAAAAAAAAGAAACATGGAGAAACTTTAGAACTGGAATCGTCTCCTTCAATTTGTCTCTATTCTTTGTTAGTATCTTAAATCTCTCTTTTCCTTTATCGCCATCTTCAATCATCTCTGCCTCTACGATAAGTTTTTCTTGCTTTGCTTTGTCATCTTTTCGTTTTTCCATTCTTGCTTTGGATTTTCGGTGTAGACATGCTCTGAGTTTGGAGAAGGTAAAGATGGGCTTCATTTTAATATCTAAAATTGGAGTTACATTGTGATGAAGAAGATTAGAGAAGTTGGAGATTGGAGAAGAAATGGGGAAACAGCCGAGGAGATTTGGGGAATGGGGAGAAGATGAAATGCAAAGTATAATAATGCCAATATCAATTGATAAATGTGTAGTGCTCTGTCACGTGTCTAGCTAGACTCTAGAGAAGACATATAGTTAGTGCTAGTAATTGGTGAATATTATTATGAGTTAGTTTGCATACTAATTATTTGTGTAATGTAAAATGGTAAAATATAAAAATAGAGAAGTCAAAGGTGTGGTTAAAATGATAAGAATCTATATATATGTGGGGGAGTATATTATTTAATGGAAAATTTACATCCAACCATCTTTTTAGATGGTGTGTAAACACGATTAGGTCTCTATCGTTTTATAATTTACGATGAGATTCATTTTCAGATAAAAAGTTGATTTTATATTAAATGTCTTCTTTACCCCTGTAATAAAATATTTCTTTAAAATTATATACTAATTATTAAGGAACAAACATTTTCTTTTAATTATTGTAATTAAAAATTAAAAAAAATATTTCTTTTATATCTCCATTATCTCCATCTTCATCTCTTTTCTTCTCCACCTTAACCATCATCTCTTTTCTTCTTCATGTTCTCTTTTTTCTTCTTTCATTCTCCGATTACAAAAGCTACTTCGATTGGAACTAATCGGAGCTTAAAACAGCTTTAATTGGCTCCAATTGGAGCTTCTTTAGCAGCTTCGAAGCTCCGATGGGAGCATCGGAGTTGTTTTAGCAGCTCCTGCTTTAACAGCTCTGACAAAGCTGGAAAAGCAGCCCCAATTGGAATGCTGCTCCAGCTCCGATTGAAGATTCTTTTCCAGATAGGAGCTGCTTCTAACATGGATTGAGCTATTTTGGAGATATTTTTGAATGATTTGAGGTGTTTTGACATGGATTGAAACTTTGGGGATTTTTTTGAGCTTTTTAGAAACTCAAATGCCCTTCCATTTGAGAAGACGCGCGATGGGCTTGTTTGTATTTTCAGGAATGATAAAGAAAAAAAGTAATTAAAGAAAAGGGAAAATACAATGAAATAATTAAAGAAAAGGGAAAAGAAAATACAATAATTAAAGAAAAGGGAAAAGAAAATACAATAATTAAAGAAAAGGGAAAAGAAAAATGAATATTTCACCCTCTATCTCATCAAGTTTGACTTTTGTACATCGCTGTAAATATTTATTTGTTTCAGTTCAAAATTTGTCTTCAACGTAAATTATAAAAAGATAGGGACCCAAACGTTTATGGACCATCTAAAAAGGTGGTCAGATGTAAATCGCCCTTATTTTAATTTAAAATTAGTACTACTAGGTTAATCCGAGTTGATCCGGTTGAACCTCCCTCAATAGATAGGCTGGGTCGAATGCTGAGTCTGAGTTGACCCGGTTGAACCTCCCTCAGTAGATAGGCTGGGTCGAATGCCGAGTCCGAATTTCAAAACATAGACTTTTATGGTTCACTAAGTTATACTTGTTCTGCCTCTGTACAATTATACCGATACTTTTATGGTTCACTAAGTTATACTTGTTCTGCCTCTGTACAATTATACCGATATTTATGTAAACTTACGATTAATTGTTAATGTAAAAAGATTGTATATAATATATAGAAGGTAATAAATATATCAGAAAATGTATCATTCTCAATCGTAACAAAAAAAAATAATGTTTATATGTTTCATAATCTAAAGATAACAAATTAAAAATTAATGCCGATATCCGTATAAACTTACGAAGGAACGCTCATCGCACAAATCCCTATATCAATAGTGGCAGTGGTGCTGAGATCATTTCAACTATTACTACTACTACCATTTAACAACATATCAACACACCAGTAGCTAAAAACAGGGGCCAAAAACCCAAAAATACTCCATCTCAATAGTTCATCATCCTCACCTTACACAACTTCCTATTTCGCTGCAACTTAAAACTTGAAATTTTCAATTGAAGTGTCTGACTGTCCGATGAAGTCTGACCATCTATGCGGCCATTTCAAGCTTCACCGCAGGTAGCAGAATGGTGGAGCTTGTAAAGTTTCAGCTTGGAACTATTATAGGAGAAAGTTCAACATTAGAAACAACAATCTTGAGGCTGTCCTTTCCTACCAAAATGTAGCACACAAGAGACACATAAATATCAAGTCAAAACATTGACAGGGGGAAACAAGTGAATCATCATGAAAAATATCAAACCATCGTTAGATAACATCTCAATTAATCATATTCACTTGCATCCTTAGTATCTGACATTTAATCGCATCATCTGCTTAATTTAAGTTTTATATTCGGAGAACAATTTATACGTCAAAATATAACATTTTAACACGCGTTACCCAAATTCTAGAAATCACATTATGAATGGCATACTCAGAACTGCATATTTCAAATAGTTTACTTATTTTTTCAAGATCATAAAACCCCATATTGTTTAACGAACACACACCACAACAATTCAAACAGAAAAAGAACACAACATTAACCACAGAGATGATAATTGGGAAATAATAAAGACCACAATATCATTCAATGAGAATTTTCACTTATCCCAGTCCTCCAACATTTAATGGATGCTCCACCTTGTTCGACATAAGTGAAAGCATATTGCTGAAAATCTGACAATCGAGGTATGAAATCCCCATCCTCTTCCACTTTGACCGCGTCGAAATTGAGTTGCTGAGTCCTCTGAGCTTGGCGGTGATATCGGAATCGTCGTCACTCCCGGAGTCATCGTCATTGGAAGTCGAGTCGAAATTGGGGGGATTTTACGTAGCTTGATTGTAAAAGCCGCAAAATCTCGGCACGTATTAAAAATTTATTAAATTTTTTTTTAATTCTAGTATTTTAAATTAAAGTATGAATATTAGAGTAAATTTGAACCATTAAACGTCGCGCGAAAACATCAGAAAAATATTAACGAGTAATAAAATAATAATAAAATAATAAAATAAAAATATTTATTTTAA
>JAYMSP010002782.1:0-22503 GCA_036897095.1 Plantago elongata
TTTTCCATTCTCCAAAACTCCTAACTCCCCCCCCCCCTCCTTCCTTTGAGTTTTTTAACCATGGAATTACACACCACTTTCTTCCACACTTGACTCCCCGGACCGACCACTCTTGATCCACCCGTCCAGCCCGCTGACCAGTCCACTACTGGTTCGGCCAATTCCTCCTCTGGTCGACCCACTGCCGACCAGACCGCTACCTTCCCTGGATAACCGCCTGCTTCTGCTGGTTCCTCCCCAGTCCGGTTCTCTACCGGTCCCGCGATACGACCGGCTCCTTCCCTAGTCCGCATCAACTTCGAACCCGCCCCCACTTTCCCAATTCGTCCTCCCCACATCAGCCGTCCCAACCCCAAATACTTTGGCCCGAATTATGTAAACCTCACTACTGTTATTTCGCCCCTTCGACGTAATTCCATTAGTGCTTTACAAGACTCGAATTGAAATGCTGCTATGCTTGACGAATTTAATGCTCTTATTTCGAATAAGACATGGGAGTTGGTTCCTCGTCCACCTAATGCTAACCTTATTCGCTCTATGTGGATTTTTCGTCATAAAAAGAATTTTGACGGTTCTTTTGAGAGGCACAAAGCCCATCTTGTTTGTGATGGCAGGTCCCAACAGGTTGGCATCGATTGTGATGAGACCTTTAGTCCGGTTGTCAAACCGGCTACTATTCAGATTGTTCTGAGCATTGCCTTATCTAATTCTTGGCCTATTCATCAGCTGGATGTTAAGAATGTGTTTCTCCATGGCAATCTTAAAGAGACCGTATACATGCATCAACCCATAGGTTTCAAAGACACCACTATGTGTGTCTTCTCAAGAAATCGCGTTGTGGACTCAAGCAATCACCTAGAGCGTGGTACCAACGATTTGTCAACTTCGTTCGCACCATTGGCTTTGCTCATAGCAGCTCCGATCACTCTCTTCTCATCTATTCTCGTGGTAAAGATATGGCTTATATTCTACTCTACGTGGATGATATCATTCTCACAACATCTTCGGATTCCCTCTGGTTATCTATTATGTCTCTACTGATCAGTGCCGAATTTGCTATGAAGGATTTGGATCCACTCACGTACTTCCTTGGTATTGTCGTTTTCGAATGGAATGTTTCTTTCCCAACAGACCTATGCTACGGATATCATTGAACGAGTAGGAATGTCAAATTGCAAGCCAAGTCTCACGCCAGTAGACACACTCGTGAAACTCGGATCCTTGGATGGTGACCCTTGTCAGATCCCTCTATATCGAGCCCTTGCCGGTGCCTTGCAGTATCTTACCTTCAGTCGACCAGATATTTCTTACGCAGTTCAACAAGTTTGCCTCCATATGCACAATCCGCAAGTTAGTCATATGAATGCTCTCAAAGCATCATCCGCTATATTCAAGGAACGACTGAATATGGAATTCAATTCATCTCTATAAGTCTAGAGTCACGTCTCTTATTTCCTACACTGATGCTGATTGGGAAGGCTGCCCTGACACTTGAAGATCCACTTCTGGTTATTGTGTGTTTCTTGGTGACAACCTTATGTCTTGGTCTTCCAAGAGGCAACCTACACTGTCTAAATTCAGTGCTGAAACCGATCGAGGTGTCACAAATGTTGTTTCAGAATCATGTTGGCTACGGAATTTGCTTCTTGAGCTCCGTTGTCCTATCACGAAAGCCACAATTGTATATTGTGACAATGTAAGCGCAATTTACTTCTCCGGCAATCCGGTGCAACACCAACGCACCAAACACATTGAGATGGATATTCACTTTGTACGCGAAAAAGTTGCTCGTGGAAAAGTTCAGGTTCTTCATGTGCCGTCTCGATATCAGATCGCTGACATCTTCAACAAAGGACTTACTCGGGTTCTTTCTGACGATTTTTGAGACAGTCTTAGCGTACGACAACCTCCTGCTTCGACTGTGGGGGTGTGAAAGACTAGCATATTATATTTGTATATATCTAACATAACTCTAGTATAGCAAGGATATATATCTAGTATATCACGAATTCTTTTTTGTATTTGTATAAATACCCCATTTCATATTGAATAGAGTCGATTATTATTCATAGTTTTACAGTACGTGCGTATTACAATTCACCATTAAAGCTGGTGAGTTAAGAAAATGTCCAGCAAAGGATTAACAGAATAAGAATATCGGAAGGGAGGAAAATGAAATACGTATAGAATTGATAGTAGCGGACGGATTACATAACATTATTGTATGGTTGCAGGGCACAAGAAGGCACGTGGTTTCTGAGCAAAGTATAGTGAGTGACTGCCTTTTCCAGTGATACCGTTGGGACTCAACTTCCCTCCATTACCAGCTGTTGATGGGCTGTCCCAATCCCCACCCACGTGACCCTACTCATACGAATACACACTACTAGTAGACCATAAAATATAATAATCATTTTTAATCCCAGTTTATCCATGTAAATTACAACGACATCCTCTATCTTACACGGATTGCATTTACACCCTCATCGGCCAGTAAAGAGATTATACTTTGTTGTTAGACTAGATAGTAAGAAATGTGAAGTTATTAGGTTAGACTTCGGATAAAAAGATTTCCTTCAATTGGATCGTTAACGATAATAAACTCGAAATAGTTAGTAATAGAGAGATTCAAATTTATATTTATTCGATTGGAAGTATTACGTTTTTCCGCACATCACAATTTTTATGTATAAATAGGTCGCATATGCTCTTCATTAAGGTAAACAACCGCTTCTCATTAATTATTCCACTCTCTAAGTTTAGAAGTCCGAGCTCCAGCTTATCAGCCTCTAAATACGTTAAGTTCGAGCCGGATTTGTCTAAGACCAATCGGCCCAAAATGGTCTAATCCTTTCTTTTCATATTTCAGGAAACCAACATCGGGTGACATACCATAACTGAGTGGCGTACTATAGCTAAGCGACGTACCAAAGTTGAGTGACGGCTAAGAGGTGTTCCCTGGCTGAATGATGTACCATAGTTGAGTGACATGTCATAACTGAGTGACGTACTATATACTTGAGCGACATACCGTATCATTGATGAGTGACTTACCATATCACATCTGGTGGATCTACATACACTCTCCTCCCACTCACACAACTAAAAGAACTATAACATATGGAATATTGGACTTAAACGAATTAAAAATACACGACTTGACTATTAGTTCCATCCGCTCTACTAACTTGACTAAGACACTTGAGTAATCCATTTTATACAACATCTATAATGCTTATATTCCCTATGTGGGTTATGTATGCATACCATAGACCTAGGGCTATCTATTTCTAAGATGTTTAATTTCTATATTTTTATGTGTCGTATACAACCACACATGCATCAAGTGTTTTATATGACGTGTTGTATAATATACAAAACATTATAAGCCACTACAATATAACGTATCACAAACTAAACCAGTCTTCAGAATTGTATCCGAGGTATATAACTTTGTTATGTATTGCTGAGTAATGCAATGCAATAATTTACTAAAGTTTCAAGAAAGCAAACAAACATATGGGGTTGTTTGTTAGTCAACTTGGCACATGCTCTGTTGTGTGAATAAAGCATAAGTAAAGGGCAATTTTGCAAATAACTCATGCATGTAGATGAAACTTTAGATAGTTGTGAATGTGCTGATCATGTTCTTGTGGCTATGTTTCAATGTTTGCATGTGACATTGCGTATATATAAGAAACCTTATAGTAACATTTCGTAGTTTGGTTCCTTTATTTGTTTTATTGTCGTGCATTGTTTGTCACACACTGTTCGATCAACATGGCTCAATTACCCCCTAAAGCCCCTACCCTGACTCAAAACTGGCCTGATTTTCCTCACCAAAAGACACCCATGGAAGCGCCAAACGCCCCTTCTTGGGTCGACGACTTTCTCGACTTCTCATCCACCCGCCGTGGCTCCCACAGGAGGTCGATAAGCGACTCCATTGCCTTCCTCGAGCCACCGATGGTTGAGGAATGCCGTAGGTCCAACGTCAATATGAACGGTGGCGAATTCGAGAGGTTTGATGATGAGCAGCTCATGTCAATGTTCACTGACGATGTCGCCATGGGAGGCCCCACATTGTCGTGCTCGAACCCCTCATCACCGTCGGATCATTACAGCATGAACGACGACGATAAGCTCGGGCCGTCCGAGCATTTTCGGGGTCTGCAACTGCAGCCTAAGAGTGAGCCTGATCAGGAAGTACAAAGCTCATGCAACTCCGAGGGGCAAAATAGTCAACAATCTCTCCAAGATCAGATCAACTCCAGTGAAAAGATTGTTGATCCAAAAAGAATTAAAAGGTAATTATATACCTATTTTCTTGAACATCCACGTTATCCTACATCCGTTTTAATAGAATTCTAAAGCTTACTTATAAATTTAAAAATCTAGTTAGTATAATATCCGCTACTGTTAACAAACTGCATTTTTTACACGAATATATAGTCCAATTAATCTCATATAGTTATAGTGCCTTTTTTCTACCAAGTATTTAAAAAAAAAAATTATACATCACTATTACTAATAACATTATAGAGTACGAATTAGCCGACCAACTGTTTGGTTTGATAATTTGATTTATTTGTGTGATTAAAATTCAGAATTCTGGCGAACCGGCAATCGGCTCAACGGTCTCGAGTGAGGAAGTTGCAGTACATATCTGAGCTTGAACGTAGCGTCAGTTCACTTCAAGTAGGTGAATTCTAATTCAATATAATTTTCAAGAATTCTTATTGATTTATATATATTTTATTGCATGAGATTTAATTATATATGGTTATTTAGTTATTTATTGTTTGTAAATTATAATGAATCTGCAGGCTGAAGTTTCAGTGTTATCCCCAAGGGTAGCTTTCTTGGATCACCAGCGTCTGGTATTGAACGTTGATAATAGTGTACTCAAGCAAAGAATTGCAGCTCTTGCTCAAGACAAAGTCTTCAAAGATGGTAATTCAGTTAATTAAATCATAAGGTTTTAGATGAGATGTAATTATTTAATTTATTGCGGATAAGTGAATCTTTGCAACTCGCAAGGTTAATTGATCTGAGATCGAATTGTTCTCATACTTATGAAATTCAGCTCACCAAGAAGCATTGAAGAAGGAAATAGAGAGGCTGAGGCAAATATACTGTCAGCAGAAGATGGAAGGAAATACTACAACTGGTTCACAACCAAAGTCACCACAAAGGGCTGCTGAGAACAATTACTCTGCTGAGAAAGAGCAATTGGCTGTCAATTGACAAAATGCTAAGGTACCCACTCCACCGGATTCAGTTTCGTATTCAAATCAAACGTAAACAATTTAACATGACGAATATAATATAGTATATATCTCGTACAAATATTTAAACTTGATAACATTTACGCGTTAAGGATATGTAGGGTACAGTGCACATGAGATTTGTAAACCATGTGGGAATATATCAATCAGATCAACTTGTTGAGAGATGAATGATTGAAGTAATATCAACTTTTATTTTTTATTTTTCTAATATTTTTATGTTTATACATTTATGTGCAGGGAAAAATTGAATTAGTAGTCCCCATGAAAACAGGCATGGATATTCATTATTGTGGGGACTGGACTGGGATTTCAAGTGCCCACTTTTAACACTTATAAATGCTACTAGCTCAATATTACTCATTGGATAAGATGGAGAAGAAAAAGATGAAGAAGAGATTTTTATGTTACATTTCTTTATAGTATTATTTAATTTGTCTATTTTAATTCTTAGGGATGAGTGTGGTTAATTTTTTGTTTACCAATCATCAATTATTTTTCACATTTCATTGGTTTGTGCAAGAAATTAATTATTGTCAAGTGGAAAAACAAATGTAATTACTAAGTAAATCATTTGCTTGAGGTAAACTGATCATTGGTAGTAGAATTAATTTGTACTGGGATGGAGGAGGAGTTTTGTTTCTGATTGGTGTCAGATTCAGTCACTGCTTTTCAGAGACATTTTTTTACTTTTCTTTCTATTTTGGCTATGTCTTTCATGATGTATACTTTTGTGTTCTATTTCACCAAGAGTACTCTGTAAATAATCTTACCTGCTTCAATTCTTCTCCTTAAAATTTCACTTTCATTTATGAATCTCAAAGTGCATATCACAAGAGACAGGGAAATTTTTTCTTTGAAAAGGATACATTTTTCTTTAAAAGGGATTAAAAATGACTCAAACCCCCCAATCTATTAGTTAAAGGTGAAGCGTCTTACCAACTAAGCTATACTTCGTTTCGTTGAGCAGCAGCTGATACATTAGATTAAACTCATCTTCCAAGTGTAGTTTGAGCCAGTTTCTGGGCCTAACAATTGCTACTATTCTAACAGACTCCAGTTTATTTATTTATCTTAACGAACTGAGATTCATATTAACTACACATCAAAAGAAATATCATGTTGGCGATCTTGTATGGAAAACATACAAAGTGCCACTTAGTATCATTTTAGCTTCATCAATATAACTATCCGGGCATTAGTTTAGTTTCATCAATATAACTATCAGTAGCAGGCATTAGTTTAGCTTCATCAATATAACTATCAGAAAGACAGCTTGTTAAAGACTCTAATGTTCGAATAGCAGCAATATAACAACCTCGGGATCTTAGGTGAAAATAATGTGTTCATTATTTCAAGAACTCTAGAATTTGATGATATTTCAATGTCTAGCACTTGAAATGTGACTATACTTCAGGTAGGGACAATCGAGCGGTAACAATGTTGAAGATGTTTTGGAGGAAAAAAAAATCCTCCTTTATTTGCAAGAACAATTAGGAAATTCCAGACCTGTTACCTTCTTAGTGGCGAAATACAGAACATATATTAATATTACTGCCAGTATGGTACAACAGAACCTCGACATGATATACCTCCTATTTGATTAATCCAAAAAAGAAGAAAGAACTTACAGTAGCAGGCGAAACGAAGACAGAATGACCTTGAACCTTAACTTAGCCGAGCCATAAAGAATAATTGCAGTGTCTAAATAATTAATTTTGACAAAAGGGGCTGATAATTTCCTTTCCCAGCATTAATACTAATCATGTGAAACTGGTAGAACGCAGAACTGATGGATTAAAAAGTATAGAAGAACAAGGAAACATACATAAACCGGGAGAAGAGGCCAAAAATGCACCGGCATACTAACATAACTACTCCACACTCCTGCATCAAACAATAGCAGAACAAATCTCCAATGCATGCTTACTGCCAAGGGGAATATAGAATCTAAAAACCAGCAGACCAAGAATAAACTTTTATGAACAGGCTGCTACTACTTAGCTTGCAGCTTTTGGTACTAATAATCATCAAAAAAGAAATCAAAGTGCAATGGTTAATAAAAAGAGACCAAGTACACGGGACGGATTATGTGGTAGTGAAAACGAGACTACGAGTATAATGTAGACTACAAGTATAATGTATATATGCTCAAGATCAGGACCAAAACCAGTAACATAAAGAGAAACACAATGAAAAAACAGACATGTACTAATGACAAAGACACATAGCAAAACTAATAGGAGAAGTACCATAAAGTAGTTCAAACATCAAACTTTAGCCATTGCTCAGAATTTACGAACCAACATCAAGTTACACAACCATTAAAAGTTATAAGGATAGACTAGAATCAACACCATGTCAAAGGTTAACAACCCTGAAGCCTGGTGGATGGACTAAATAAAGAAGAAAACGTACATGCGACTTCATTACAATCTACAGCAATAGACAATACTGCAATTTCAGCAATAGAAAATTCGACAGGTTACATCTGCATTAAATACCATTACCTGAACAAGGATATGAACCGATATGAACCAAAAGCTAATCCAGCTAAATTTACTCATTAGCTGTAGGTTCTGCCGCTTCAGGATCTTTCTTTTCCTCAGAAGGAAGTTCTGCAACATCTACCTTGTTCGCTTCATCAGCAGCAGCATCTACCTTTTTCACTTCATCAGCAGCAACATCTACCTCTTTCGTTTCATCAGCCGCAACATCTGGCTCTCTCTCTTCATCAGCTGGATATTCAGCAACATCTGGTTCTTTCTCTAACTCGGATGGAAGATGTGCAACATGTGGTTCATTGTCTATGTTAGTTGGCGGTTCTGCAACATCAAGCTTCATCTCATTAATTTCCGCAACTTCAGGCACAATATCTTCACTAGCTGGGCATTCCACAACGTCAAGCATGATCTCATCATTAACTGCAGGTTCCACAACTTGAGCTATTTCTTCTTCAGTTTGAAGCACTTTACGTTTGGCAAATAATCCAGTAAGTTCTTTAGCATCTGCTTCAAGACCTGTCAATCTCTCATCAAACATATTAACTTTGTCAAGACATGCATCCATCTGGTCCACAAAACAGATTTCTGTTTCCTTGATCCTCTGCACCATGATTAAACAGTTGACACGATGTTCTTCCTCCTGCTTCTTGCGCATCCTCTCTATTTCTCCTGTACTCAACATAAGACCCCCTCCAACATGTTTGTAAGCTGGAACCTCCGGAAGCTGAGCCCTCTGCTTATACTCTTCAAAAGCCTTTTGTGTGTCCCTCATAGCCTTCCGATAACCTTTCAAGATATTTTCCATTAAATTGAGTTCCCTTTCGTAACGATATTTTTCGTTTTCATGTTTCTGATTCTCTTCAAGTCTGCTCTTTTGCAATAAGCTAATCATCTCATCACGCCTCTCCAACTCATTGAGTAGAACCTGTTGATTGATGCCTGCCTGTTCAAGTGCCTGTTCCTTTTCAGTGTAGAACATCCTAGCCCTATCCATCATTTGCTGTACATTCTCCATGCATGTTCCAAAGTCTACTGGCTTAGGTTCTGAGGGAACATTGATCCTCAACCTCTTGTTATTATCACCGAGTGAATGATTAAAAATACCATTTTCGTGCTCTATCACCCTCTTACCAGATTCATTCAAGAAAGCCGGACCCGATTCCATCTGCTGCATATGATTGTGGCCATGTGAACCGAAGGAGATTTGATTTCCCTCCATTGTCTGTAGAAAATTACCAGTGAACCCATCCCCTTCAAGATCATCATTAGGGAAAACATGAAACTTATTCCCCATATCATCATCATCTTCATCCTCAAATTCTTCATTATCTTCTTCCACTTTACAATCCTCAGTGTCAACCAATTCTCTCCCATTTTCCAAACTACAAGGCTGCAAGAAATGATCACCCAAATCATTGTTTCCATTCATAAGCCACTGGCCTTGCGCGTTTTCTTCCTCAACATCACTTTCCTCGTTATTCTCAAAATTCATTACATCCACATCTTTCATGCCCTCTTCTTTTTCACTATCTTTCCCGAGTGTCAGTTCAACACTTGGACCTCCTATTTCACAGTTTTCCATCTCACCCTCAAATTCAATAGCATCACTAATCTTCATCTCCTCACCCTGAAAAAGAACAGCATCATCATCGACCTTCATCTCCTCACCCTGAACTTCAACAGCATCATCATCGACCTTCATCTCCTCACCCTGAACTTCAACAGCATCATCATCGACCTTCATCTCCTCACCCAGAACTTCAACAGCATCACTCACCTTCTCATCAACCTCCGGATTAACATCTCCCACTTTGCTTGGCACCTCATCATTCCCACCTTCTCCTTCCACATCATTAGTATTGTCTTCTTCATCGCCTTCGTTCCCCACCTCGATCAAATCTACATGCCCACCACCTTCAGCAACTTCACGCTCAAACACGCCCTGCCCCTTCATCCAGTGCTGCAAATGAGAGGCGTAGTAGCAATTACACAAACTCTCCCCTTTAGCCAACTCCTTCTCCACCATTAACCAAAGCATCCCCGCCCAATCCACTTTCTCGGGGTGTCCTTCCTTAATAACATCTAACCAATTGATTATCTCCTCAGGCATCAACCACATATCCTCATGCAAAAGCATCATTTGCGATACAAAACCGGACAAAAACGAAATATCGCCCTCAGAAAACTCCTCCAAATCATCAGAATTCTTCTTATCCTTCAACAAGGTAATCTTAAAGGTACGGGCCAATTCGGCTCTACTCAATGCATAACGTTTGGTATTAATGAAACAAACCCTGGAGTCATAACTAGCAACCAGTTGGGCAATCAAGTCCTTTCGGATATTAATATCAAAGGGGGTGGTAGCAAAATCCCACAAATCAAGTTTGCGCAAGAGATTCTCATGAGCGGAGAGCTCGAGCATCTGAGGGGTTTTGAAGGGGATGGGCTCCAAATTTTTCATCAAAGACTGAAACTTTTTGTCAAATACTTCCAGTTTCTTGTGATTTAACATACCTTTTCTCTTCCGCCCACGTGGGGTTGAATTTCGAGGCATCTCTTCGTCGGATTCCTCTTCGTTCGATTCTTCTTGGTCGGATTCTTCTTCTTCTTCTTCGGATTGTTCTTCTACAGTTGCTTGGTCGGCTTCTGAAATTGGGAATTGTTGATTTAGTGAGATCTGAGGAACAAGGTCGTGGGATTGAGGAAGAGCAGTGGACATGATTTCGGAGTGGAATAGATGGCAATTGAGGGTTTTAAGGGTTCAATTTAGTTGAGGGGAATCCCAATTCACTTCGATGTACAACTTAAATATATTATTTTAATAATTTAAAAAAAAATTGTTTTAATAATACTTTCCTAAAATAAAGACAGAAAAAATTCATCAATTTGTTTGAAATAAAATTTTAGTTGAATTTGTTCAACTAATATTGAATTTTTTGAAGTGAAATCAGGATTCTCTCAACTCAATTGAATCCGTAAAAATCCTCAATAACTATCTATTCCAACTGTTCAGGTCTTGTAGTACAATTTAAACTTATTGAAGTATGATTTGATGTAGCCGAATATACGAGCTTTCGGAATCCAACCAAAAATAATTACTCCCACTAGGTCGGTCAATGGGTGCCGATCGCTCAGACTTATGACTAAACCCAACCATAATCAATTTATTGTAGTTAAGTGATTTCGACCAGGTTAATAAACCATAGCTCGGTTGAAAGGTGACATGTTGAGCCCGGAAACAAAACGGTCCACACAATCGGTTCGGGATTTAATTTTTAAAAATAAAAATATTTTTGCCCTAAGTGTTGAATATTTTTCTCCATGTAGATAACATTTAAAAAATTGCAGCATTGAAAAGATAAACTGTTAAGATACTATTAAACCCACCACAATGGTACAAAAAATGAAAAGACTCATTCATAAACAACGCATTCTTCTTAATTTTCCAAATGAAAATCACCCCATTTTAGCCACCCGAGTTTATCAAACTTTATCATATATAAATCATGGAATCAACAAATGAAAGATGAGAACGAACGAATTGACAACAACAAAGAGATGATAACCTGATTTTCTTCTATTCTGCAGAGACTGGATTGGAGGGGAAAGAGTAAACGAAATCAATCGATGTAGGAGATCATATTCAAAATTGAGAAAGGAGATCGATTTGGAAACAATGTGAATTGGAGATGAGTTCCAAGTACATCGGAATTCGATGTGATTTGAAAACGATGTGGATTCTTAGTTTATGACGGTAAGGGATTTGGGAAGAAAAGGAAATCTAATAAAATACATGAATTTTGCTAATATATAGCGGGCGCTCGATTCTCTAGAGTAAAAAAAACCTGGTTGAGGTTTTAATTTAATATTTAATGATTCGAATCCGACTTCTGGGCCCATGTGGGAATTATGGTTTGTGCTGGGTTGGATTGCACCCATTGACAAGACTAAATTTCCCACGTATCACCTTCCATTTTTATACTTCTAAGACTTGATTTAATGATTTATACTCCATCTGGTCCACTAAGAGCTTTCTAAACTCCTACTTTCTCTTTAAATTCTGAAAATGGTTATACATAAATAATTAAAATAGTAACTGGACCAGAATTTGATACTAATATAACTATGAAACATAATATAATTCAGTGTCTCGAGAACACCCAAATCTATCTAGAAGAGTTTTCAGTGCTACCAAGACACCAAACTAGACTGTATAAAGCTCGACTATATATAAATGTAATCTTGATCTAAACAGAATAAGCAACGGAAATAACAAGACAAAGAGATAAGTTTCTAACAAATTATATTAATATAATCCACCGAGCCTCATGGAGAAAACTCATCCACTATACTATACGTATGTTGATAATGAATACAAAGAACTACTCTAGATCTATTCTACAAATATCCCTAGAAGCAAAACAACTAAGCTCATAAAGAGCTACCTCTATCAATCTACCAGTCAATTGATGGACACATAGATAAGAAAAACTTAGAAAAACGTTGACATTAATCGTGAATCTAGGAATATATATAAACTCTCGATTTCTCGCGCTTAACGCCCGTAGATAACCGTAGACTTCGTAATCTGTCTTGATGAGCTTGATGTATAAGTGGTTGTTTGGTATAGAATTATAGTTGAACCCGTTTGAATAGATATAGAGCAGTTTGAATTATAACATCCAAAAATGTCCAGAGAACATTTGATTTGTCATGATCTTTATCGCTTGTAGTTTGAGTACTAATCGACTTATAGCTCTAGTTCTAAGGCCTAAGCGATATCTTTTTTCTTGGATCTATCCAAGACTTTCTGTAATATTAAACCTCTTCCACTCTAGTTATATCTGCACAAATAATCAACTAAAACATGGATCTAATTAGGTAAGTGAATAAAGGTAAAAAAAACTATATTAAACATAAACCATCAAATTGTGATCTTATAACTAGTGTGTCCAGAACACTAACAGCTCAGGGAGTTCGAAACACTGGTAGAAGCAAATTGTGCGTATATGAAACATACCCAAAATATCACACTTATTATTTGTAAGATGTATTATATTGTTAAAGTTGTAAGTAAGAGATAAAGTAAGAGAGAAACTATATTATAAATCGGATAAGGTGTTGTATGAACACTTACAAATGTAGTCTAATCAAAGGAGGGAGAGAACACTCATATACTGTCAAATGTGCAAGAGTAGATTTATGTCTGACTGATTTCCTGACTTGATTTTCCACAATCACATTTGTACCAGAAGTGCTCTCAATAGAATGGTAAAAAACACCACCTGTCTCAGTCATTTGATCTACAATTTGACCACCTAAATAAGTCAATTGATTGGTATAATGGATATCACATGTATTTGTACTAGCTTGATCAACCATTTGCATATTTGGTGAATCTATATTGTCCTCAAAAACTTCAAGACTTGCATTTTGTGTATGTTCACCTGAAGACACAGACTGAACAAAATCATAGAGAAAATGCACGGTATTGCCATTGTGTATGTATGTAATGGACCCTAAAAAATGTTAGCCTCAGTGTGGTGGGCTCCTCGCACATGCTCAGATCGACCTATAATTCTATGGCATATTCAGTGATCTATCAAACACAATGCAACACATAATTAGAATTTGATTGAATTAGCTAGTTGATAAAATATATTGTGAAGCACTTAACATTTTTTCTGCCAGTTTGATATGTATCTCATCTCTTATATATCTGGTACCAATTTTCTTATGAGTATTCTCATCGTAACTCTTAAAAAATAATTTCGTACATTTACTTTTCCCTACGGACGGAGCAATATGCTACACTGGATCATACAAATCGTGCATCATATGGTTTGACCCAACTTCATACACTTCCAGATGTTTTTCTGTTTCATGAAGCTCAACACAATTAACAATGTTATATTAATGGTAGAACATGATGAGATGCCTATAAATTGCAATAGACGTCATCATCTTCTTGAATTATGAACATGTATGACTAAGATCTGAATGAAACAAATTGCACTTGCTAACTTAATTAACCAACACACCAACTGACATGGAGCATAGGAAGTACTTAGTTTGCGAAACTAATGATGAACTCCTAAGGTAACTGAGTAGATGAATTATTTGGTTCTGATAGCTGGGGAAATACGCAATGGGATATTTAGTTGAGAACCAAGTGATGTAGGAATCAAGATATAATATATTTGTAAGGGTACCCCATTTATCTATCTTAATGGATTCTAGGCCTCAGAAAAGTCGAAGTGAGATAGTTGAAGGATTACGCCAACTTCAAATACCACTATAACTTGTTGTGTTATTTACCACATGCATTTATCTTGCTGCGTATTTACACACTTAAATTATGCTAAACACACGCACTTATCACTGAAGGTCTCCACTCCCTGAAACTAATGCTCATATATCTTTACACATATTTGAGAAATTGTGTTTATCGATAAAAGTTTTAGATGACTATTCACCCCCTATAGTCTTTTACTTTGTCGTTATCTAGACCAAACATTCCAACTCCATGTGATTGAGCCTATTGTAAAAAATATAACCATCAAACTTATCTTGGTCCATATTAAATAAAATTAAAAAACAACTCGAGAATAATATGTGTATAGTTTCATTTAAGTACACCATTATAGTAGATAATATTGGTGATAGCCGACTTTATGAAAAACGCGAGGTATAAAGTCGAAAAGTTTTAGATAAAGTAGTAAGAATGTAGTAAAAATGCGAATCGGAGCTGCTAACAGCTCCAAATCGCAGATGTTAACACCTCCAATTATTTGGAGCTGTTGCAGCTCCAATTTCGAAGCTCCAGATCCGATTATTGGGAGTTGTTTGCAGCTTCAAATCGGAGTTGTAGCAGCTCCGGATAGGAGCTGCTAACAACTCCAATTTCAGAACTGTAGTAGCTCCAATAGCTACAACTCTGATTTGGAGCTGCTATCAAGCTCTAATCGGTCTTGAGCACATTTGTTATGCTCTGATTTCGCTATATTACAACTCCAAAATAGTCAGATTTGTTATGAAAATGAATTTGTTATTCCTCGTTTTCGATTGTGTTTTCGAATTTCGATTTTTATTGTTCAAAGTATAAATTTTCTCTACGATTTAGGTTGGGGATAATTTACAAATTGAAATAGAAGTTTGGGGGTTTATTTGAGTTTTTTTTTAAATCTCATGGTGACAAATATAAAAAATTAGATAGAGAGGACTTGAATTGCAATTTATCAAAATGTGTATTGTTTGGCAATCACCAAAATTCAATAATCATAAAGGTGCAAAATGGACCTTTTCAGGTTTTAATTCAAATTTGGTCAAATTCGTCAACTAAATTATAATTGTTCGACAAACTGGTACTAATATGTAATTATGACATCTAGCAGGGGCTATGGATATAATTTTTCCTTTATTTAATTAGTAATAACATTATAGATTGTTGTCTATAAATTTTTCTTTGTCACGAATAATCTAAATATATTCTAAAATATATTTAATAATTTTTTAGATACAATTATATGATATTTAATAAATTTTTTATATAATGACAACATATAAAAAATGAACTGTGAAAGAAGTATATATTACTTGTTGAAATTAAAACTAATTTCACTAAATTTTATGTATGATTGAACCACTATAATAAATTCTCCATTTTTAAAATTTCATTATTTCATTTTATCTTATTCATTTAATAAATTTATATTTTATTTTAATTTATAAAATAATTTATTTAATTAATAATAGTATTCAAGATTGATGTCTATAGATTTGTCTTGTCAAGACAAATTCAAATATATGTTCAGAATATCTTTCGGATATTTGTAGATAAAGTTATATTATATTTATTAAAAAATTATAAATGTAATCACCATACAAAAATAATAGTAAAATATATAATGCAATAGGTATTTTAATAGACTGAATTGTCCTTGTGAATTGTTCTTGATATTATGTTGCATTATGAACAGACAAAAACATCCTCCACAACTTTTTCAACCAATCAAAATTGAAGATTTCGTCACGTGGCATGACAAATAGACCAATATCAAAGCTTCAAAACTTTATATATGTATGTATGTATGTATGTATGTATGTATGTATGTATGTTGTATTAAGATTAGTACTACTGTCAAAACTATTTGAAGAATTTAAGATTAAATCTCTATTCTTCATTGTTTACTAATACGATATGATATTGAATTGTTGCATAATAAGATCATATAATAATTAAATACTATATAAGAATAACTTACTCAACACCTCATATATTCTAAGATTAACAAAATATAGCAAACAACAATTGCAAACTTACCTCACATTAAAAATACATTCACGAATTACTTAATTCTTCTTAACGAAAAAAGTATAATAAAAAAACTATTTGACCAGACCGGAGCTTCTCAACTCCCATGGAATTCAAACTTCATGGGAACTCAAAGCTTCCATGGACATTAGAAAAAAAAAATTTAAGATGAAACTTCAGTGATCGAAGCTCCGGTTATTATGGTGGTCCGGTTATTATGGTGGTGGAGTATTGAATTGTTGATGATGGAGGAGAGGCGGTGGTGACAATTTTTGAAGTAGAAAAAATATTTAGAGTTATTTGTGTAAATTTTATATATGGTAGTGTAAACTATTGAAATTATTTGTATAATGTATTAGTTTTTAATTGTATAATTATTCCATGTGTCAGGTTTTCATAGTGTACTATGTTTAAGTAGAATACTAGGTAATTAGACCACTCCATTGTTCTTTCATTGTTTATGGAGGTAAGTCACTTTGAATTTGCACAAGTAATTTTTTTATCTTTTTTTTGGTACTAAAACCTTTATTAAAATTTCCCTTTACAAGAAGGTTAATTGATAGTATTAACTTTTTCGTGAAGATACTGGACACATATCAATGTCAAATTAATTATGGTTGAATTTTAAAAGATGTCCAATTATTTTATAAAATTATAAATAAATTACTTATGTAATTGAAAACTAGATTGGAAAACTCAAATTTTTCTTTAAATTTTTTTTTAAAAAAAAGATAGAAAATCTGCAGAACTCATGAACCATCAAGTAAAAAAACGCAATTAGTAAACAATTTTTTCTATTTTTCAATTGTAATTATCATCTAGGTTATTGTTTTTCATAAGTCACATTTGTCATAATTTAAGAGACCTGATCTCGAATGCAGACAGCTCGATAAATACATGGAGAAAGCTAACAGAAGGAATTCAGCAGTGCAGCAGTTGCTAAAAAATACTGTCTGCATTTTTCATTCAATAAGCCAGATAAGTTGTACATGCTGATGCACACCAAATTGCCAAATCATGGTCTCTGAAGCAGCAAAATTCTTGCCTACAGAAATGATTTGTAAAACTGGTTCAAGGAAGTAGATGGGCCAAAAGAAAGATGGTTAATGGTTTTGCCACGGTCAATTGGTTGTTTAAAACTGGAGGAACATAGTTTTTCCACAGGCATGCACCCTGCGAAAGAGCTGTGTTCTCAACACATTCTCATCGACTACCTGGCCAGATATTGCGATGAAGTCAATGGTATCAGTTCAGTCAGGCTGAAACTGGCATCCCTTCTCTTATGGAAATTTTCACTGAACTTATCAACTGGAACACTGTTTAGTCACACTTCTAGAGTACCATTGGATTTAGAATGTCTGAAGCTCTCACAGCCTGGGCAATTATGTAGACTTTCATGGATGTAAATGTCGCAATCAAGGCAAAAGTATTGCTTGCATTTTGGACAAGTAACGCAGGGAGCTGGCATGTTTCCTGTAACACAAAGTTGCACTGCTTAGCATGATCCTGGGCAAATATATGAAGCACATAAAAAGCATAGCACAGTTAAGATCCAAAAGTTAAAATTCAAGTATCAAATGTGTTCACCCATCGCCAATTGATTAAAAAGGAACATAAAAATTAAGAATGCCAATGTATACTTCAATGCAATTTTACCACATCATGCATTACAAAATTTTAAAATATTTTGTGCACTGAAATTTAGGTGTCTCATAGAACAAGGAGTATATTACTATATTACTATACTCACCAGGGTTTAAAAGACTTTGTTGGCAACCAAAGCAATTTTTAGGCATCCGGCGCGGATCATTTGAAATTGATGCCGGTACATCATCAAATGGTGTTATAGGAAACAAGTGGTGATAAGATCTTGCCAAATGGGGTGAAGAAACTAGGGTCAATCCGCATATTTTACACTCTGTTGGTAAATCACAGACACGTGCTTTGCATCTCGGGCATGTGTATCCCCCACCAACCTTGGCTTCTTTATGACAAGCACAAATTGAAATCACACCTTCCGCTGCTCGCTGAGGGAAGCCCATCTTGATCAAATTTGCAACTGCAAATTCAGCTATAGCTGGAGGTGGCGGTGCATGCTCAAGGATCAATTCTTTCAAATGAGGCTGTAATAGATCACTTACATATATGAGACACTTATGAAGTATTATGCAAATATCCTTCTTTATTGCAATTTAAATGCAGGACTTGTGTCAAAATGATTGGTTCTGTGAGTATTATAGTGAAGTGAGACTCACCTCATCAATAGCAACATAATACATTCCACCAGTTTCTTGGCAAAGATACTTGCAAATATAGAGCTCAGCAGAGAGACCAATAACCGAACACCTGATCTTGGAAAACTTGCATTTCTTTATAGTTTCCATAACATCACCAGGATCACAAGTATTAAGAGCAGAGTATAAAATTAGAACTTCACGGTGACCATATGTAGGAATTTGATTTAAGATGCCATGTACAAAATCCAGGCCATTTTGGAGGGATGCGTCACCTGAGCTTTGCAACTTTACCATCAAAGCTTTGATATGTGACTCAGGACTTCCACCGAGATCTGTAAGACAATGGGCAACTCCATCTTTCAATGCGACAAGTCCAAGTTGACTTAATGGGTTTTGATCAAAAAATTCCCTGATGAAAGCTTCTACTTGTCGAGCAACAACAATCATACGGTTGGGTTTATAATCCTGGTCTCCGGCTGCCTGCATGTGAGAACCAAAAGAATACTTTATACTTAAGCAAACAGTGCCAGATAAAAAGGGGAGTACATTCTTTAATCAGCTGAACAATTCTGCAACTTTACACCTTTTGGGATATAGCTATTTAAAATAATCCAACAAAAAATACATATATAACCCCCTCTTTTGTACAGATATAGCAGTGCTAATTATAACTTAATCAAAATGAAAAAACTTGCTTTCATTTTTTATGGTTAACATAAAATCCTTGTCATCATCATGATGTAAATATTCCATTTTGTGATGCACTATTTTTTCCTCCCAGTAAAGTAGTAAGCAAAGCATTCTGTGGCTCCTTATATGCAAGCCTCTTGATATTAACTTTTGCATATAAAAGTATAAAACCTCCATCAATTTTAATTTTCCCAAGTCTTTACTTTTTCAGTTGTACAAAATGAGGAATGTAATCCCTTCTCCCACATCGACATAAAACAGCCATACTTGCACGTGACAGTATAAAAATAATATAACCATTCTATTAATTTCATTATGAAAAAATGCTCATTAAACGAAACGAATTTCAATTAGAATTTTTCTTTTTCAAAATTAACATGTCTATACGTTATGTATATCAGTGTCCAGGAAACACAGAATGAGATCCATAAACATCTCAAATTCTACATCAATGAGGTCGTAACAAGAGAACATATTTCACAAAAGAAGAATCACATTAAAGAACTAGAATAAGGCAATAAGCTTGAGGCTCCTCCTTGATTGGTCATTTCATATGTTATCTTTTGTTTGATGCATAAAAGTAGTAAGGAAAAAAACGAAAAAAAAACATTGCACATACCCGAGAGAGATCGATGACCACAAATAAATATCTAATTAGTCCTTTCTGAATTCGAACAGCTGATGCTGTGCGAAGACGTCTTCGGTACTGAGCATGGTACAATGTTTTGTTGTCAATAGGGCGGAGATTCCCAGATTCATCCTCCTGCAGAGACTCCCATGATCTTTCATCTGCATAAGTTCTCTCCCAAGCTTCACGGCCTCTATTATCGCCATCATCATCATCTTCCTCCTCTTCTTCATTGTTCAGACGTATCTTTCCATCATCAACTTCTCTCCGCAACATGAGCTTCAAATCTACCAAATATACAAAAAAATATGAAGCAACATTATGAAACTTGATGCATTAAATTTCATTTATTAAAAAACCCTTATATTAGACGGTAAGGCCGGGTAAATTAGGAGAATACACATAACACTGGGTGTGTGCGTCCTATTATTTAGAGTTTATGTGCAGGTCTGGGGAATACGCTTTATACTTGCGTTGTGTCGGGTGTAGTTAACTAGTTATCCATAAAAAAGGTTTGTCTAACTAACCCTGCTAGCATACTTAAAAACAATTGAGCAAACACACAACCGATGAAAACGTATTGGGGGAAATCGACAGGTTCAGGTTCCAGTTTCTGCACCTGCACCCAAACCAGTCAAGAACCAGACCGATCAGATCTAGGGCAGAACCAACCCAGCTAACAGTTTAGGGCTGGGTAAATTTTCTGAATCTTTTTTGTCTCCATGTTGTGATGACTTATGAGGCAGGAAACATCATAAGCTACAACTCGGTGCTCTATAATTCAAATATTCACAAGATCACAGCTCAAATTACCCTAATTTGACAGACCATATCCATTTGTCTTCATCCTATTGTTGCCATAAACACATTATTTTCGAGATTCAAAATATGTAATTCCTTAAATCTTCAACTAAACAAACTCTCTCTCTAAACACACAACAAACACAGAAGCATGCCATCATCATCTTATTACAAGGAGAAAAACCAATTACACCAACTCTCGAGAAAAAGAAATCTCTCATCACTTTCCCAATTCCATCAACCATTTTCTTATCTTCACTAGGCCTAGCAGTCCATCTAGAAGTATAAAAAAGTTAGCTTTAGAGTGCCTGATTAATATTTGAACCGAATAAAGAGAACATATACCTTCAAAATTAAACAAAAAACTTCTTTCGTATCACAGTGATCTCTAATTTGGGAAGTAACAGTATTCCAGAAATAAAACATATTTGTTCACAAAGTGAAATTAACATGCATGTTGCTCCTCTCCTCCACTCCCAGATTGCAACGCTCCATAATTAACAAAATGTCCTCTTGTTACAAGTTTTAAGCACTTTTTTGTAACAAGTTAAAAATGTTATTAACCACAAGTAAATTGATACATAAGTATCTCACCAATGCAATGCAAGAGCTGATTTCAAGCAAACAACAATCAACCTAGAACTAAAATGAGTCTAAAAAGTGAGCTGAGCTGATTAATGATTACCAGAAAGAATTAGGAAAATACTATGACATTAGGTTGGGCAATTGATATAAGAGATGTTGAATTGAAAATGCTGAATGTTTACCTAATTCAAAGCCAACACAACAAGATCGATCAGAACCAGATTAGTAACCAGAATGGATTTTGATCGGAGAAATCCAAGCTGCGACCGAAACAAGAAGACTACAGCGAAACCCCAAAAGGCAACAGAGATTTCGATCTGCTATCAAATCAACATCAAATCGCAGGAGACGAATACAAATAGAGGTGGCGAGAAGTCAACGGAGAAGCTGATAAGGATGACGAAATGAAGGAAACAGAGGTCACCGGAGAAGGAGCGACAAGGCAGTGGCGGCTGGAGATGAAAGTGTAAAGATCAACTACTCGAGGTCTTGATGTCGTGTTTGTGTTTTTAGCAATTTAGCGGGTTTTGTTTAAATAATGTAATTCCTTAGATTAAGACACATGGCTCTTAATCCAACGGTTCCTGTATCTTGTTCTGTTTTTCCATTTTAAATTTAAACAAACTTATTTGGACAAGTTTCATCTCTATCGAGAAAGAATCATCAATCGTTACAAAAATTTTGGGTTTGTGAGGGAACAAAGTAGAGAGTAGATTACATTATTGAAAGCTTGACCCAATTACTATTCGGTAGATGATGTTTTTCGTGGCAACGAAATTTGACAGGTCATAGTATTGATTATGATTCGGTTATTTGATAGATGACGTTTTTTTTAACGACTGTTATTTAATGTTTTATGCCTAATTAAGTTGATTGCTTTATTATGTAAATATTAGAACTTGTTTTGGTTTCAGAATTAATGGGTGTTGAAGGATCATGATGCGTTTTGATTTGGGTCTGATGTACTCTATAAAATGTTTTTTTATCAGACATTGGCTCCTGATTACTTCATTAACTTGTTTAGGTTGTGCCTCTGTTTGTGGACGTAACTTATCATTTTCATGGTATGAAAAATAAAATTTTATCAAAGATTTTTCTTTTTTCAATAATTAACACCATTCAATATTACCTCCTAGCTTCACCCTTGATGTTGAACCTTGATTTATTTGTTTGATATATGACTTATCATTTTGAATATATCTTCTTTTAACCTTTATTACTAGTGAAAGTAAATTATATTGTCATTGTACCATGGATTAATACTAGTGGATGAGAAAGAAAGATGTGATCAGCTCTCCGTGCATATGCTTTTAGCTGGGGTCGGATGCAAATTTCAACCTCGTAGGAACAAAACTATATATATGAGGATTTTTCGAGAGTTGGGGTAAAATATTTAAAATTTTCAAAAATATTACCTATAAAATAAAAAAAAATCTAGGTTGGGAGGGACTCGCCC